>CAUYRT010043680.1:0-76001 GCA_963574885.1 Lepilemur ruficaudatus | reverse complement strand
CCCCCAATTCCCCAGTGTTCACTCCCACCCTTTGAGCACCATAGTGTTAATCAGTCAATACCAATTTGATGGTGAGTACAAGTGGAATCCATTCTTCGGGTCTTGTGTCACCTCACTTCGAATAATGGGCTGAAGCTTAATGCATGAGTGGATTGTTAAAATCTGGTATTTGTTCACAATGGAATATTACTCAATTTTAAGAAATGACAGTAAGTTAGAACCTCTTGCAATTTTGAAATTTTATACAACACACTATTAACTATGGTCACCATGCTATGTAATAGATCACTAAAACTTGTTCCTCCTAACTGGAACTTTGTACCCTTTGACCAATGTCTCCCCTGTCCCCATCTTTCCCTACGTCCAGCCTCTGACAACCATCATTCTCCCCTCTACTTCTGTGAGTTTGACTTTTTTAGATTCCACATACAAGTGAGATCACGCAGTATTTGTCTTTCTGTTCCCGGCTTATTTCACTTAGCATAATGTCCTCCAGGTTTATCCATATTGTTGAAGTAGGTTTGACACAAGCTTCTACGTAATTTAGCAAACAATGGTAATCCTGCAATAAGTACTGTGTTCCTGGTCCCCAGTATTAATGTAAGTCTTACCCAGAAGAGTCCACTACTACAGATTCAGATGCAAGTCAAATGCTTTTGGTGAATTCAAACAGGCTGAATCAATAATAACGAGCATCTGAGGCCACCATAGCATAGTAAGTCCAAGTTTAGAAGCTGGTCTCAGCCAGATTTGGATGGTCTGGATGACCTTGTAAAAGTTATGTAAACCCTATAAGCCAATGGTCCCAACCCTTTTGGCACCAGGGATCTGTTTCATGGAAAACGGACCTATGTGGGGGTGGGGAGGAGGATGGCGAGCAACGGGGAGCGGCTGTAAATACAGCTGAAAATACAAATAAAGCTTGCTCGACTACCCGCCACTCATCCGTGCAGCCCAATTCCTAATAGGCCATGGACTGGTACCCGTCCGTGGCCCTGGGGGTTGGGGACCACAGCTATAAGCCCTAGTTTCGTAGATTGTAAAATGGAGATAATTATGCCACTTCAGAGGGTTGTTGTGAAGATAATGCATATAATTCATTTACTTACTGAGCCTGGTATATAATAATCACTCAATATCAGTATCAGCAGAGACTAGTTGTATCTGGCTACCATAATAATCAACCCCAAAATCACAGTGGCTGTATATAAATATGATTTATTTCTTTCTCATATGTCTGTATCAGGTAGGCAGGGGAGTTTGCTCACCATTCTCAGTCAAGGACTCAGACTGATGGAGCAAACACCAACTCAAATGTTGCCAATCATCATACCAATGAGAAGGAGCTCCCTAGAAGTTTTCACACCAGCCATTAAATACCAGGCCTGGAGGTGACATATGATGATATAGCTTACCACCCAATGACCAGGACTAATCACATGTCCTCACTCAACCACAAGGGAGGCCAGCAAGTGTTAAGTTCCCTTGTGTCCAGAGGAGGAGAAATGGAAATGTGCCAAGCAGCGCTACTGCCCACTACAAACATGTTAGCTGTTATGATCCAGAGCTTGCACACAGTAGGCACCTCATGAGTTAATGATTGGTTTAAAATGGGCAGCAGAGTAGAAGGACCAAACTTATGCATTTATAGTCAGTAGAATCAAAGAGACCCACTACAAAGAGAAAACTACAAAAGCAGCAGCAACAGCAACAATGAGCCAGCCCACGGCAGGGGTCGGGGGTTTTCTCAATTTGCAGTATGGCAATTAATATAGGTATGGAAAAAGCTACTGAATCTAGGTTTTGTTACCTTTATCCTAGGTCAAATTATTTAAACTCTCTGAACCATAGTTTCTGCATCTCTATAAAATGAGGTGTTAAAGCTTATAAAATATGTCAAAGAGTCCAGGACAATAACCAGCTTACAGAACATATCTGTTAATGCTAGTTTCATTTCATTTTCAGTTGACCTAGGCCTTACATAAATTTCCACCAAATGTAGCCAACTCCCCCACAAAATCTGCACAAAACTCCAACAGTGCCTTCTCTGATTTTGAAGACCCTATTTCCTTGATAACAGCATATTTAGATGACTTTAAAAAAACAAAAAAGAATGATATCTGCAACTCACAGTAAATCTTTAACTAAATTATTCATGCTATTTGTTTATAAACAGCACAACCAGTCAACCAATGAAGCTTAAATTGGGAAATCAATTTTCCTGCAAAAATATTTCAGGTTATATGGAGTTGTCGTGAAGAATCTGTGGCTGCAGTGATGAATTGTTTTTATGATATCACTCACATAAAGAGACTATTACAGAAGGACTAAGACAGAAACAATCCTGAATTACAAGGACAGGAAGTTATGAAGAAATTGGCTTGCTCCTCTTGGGAAGGGTCTCCAAATTTCTTTCACTCCCCCACAATTATCCCCCACCCCAGAGGTAATATGCTAGGCTAGTACAGAATTGCTGCAGAAATGTGATCAAAGATATAAATTAAAATTAATTCAAGCCTCAGATTCTTACCGATTTAGCATTTTTAGAAATTTATCTGTCATAAATTCATCTAAAAGGAGGTCATTACTCAAAAATCAGTTGAAAAGAAATGAACCCAATTGTCACAGTTTTTTAAAAATTGTTATTATTTTGGCAGATACTAATGGTTGTTTGTTCAACTTCTATTCTCGTCTTTTTCCTTGTAACAGAATAAGAAATTGTATTCTGGCCTTTTCCCTGATGCTGTGGCCACAAGCTTCAAGGGCAGCTGACTCCACCCTTTGTTGTGAATGGCAGATCCTCTTTGGTCAAAGTCAAACCTGCTTAACTGTAAGGAGTGTAGTAACAGGCATATGACACAGTTCTGTCCAAGACATGAGAAATCCATTAAAGGGTGATCTCATTCTTGAAAAAAAGAAAGGAAGGGTTGGTCCCTCTTCTTCCTACAGATGTTGTCATATGTGGATCTAACACCTGGAACTGTTGCAGCCACCTTGTTTCCAGCATGAATGAGAATGAAGACATTGCTAAAGATGGCAAAGGAGAGAGATGAAAAGAGCCTAATTCCTTGAGGACATCCTTCAACCACTGAATCAACCAACTCTGTAATCTATCCTACCTCTGGATGTCCTGGTGTGAGATTAATATATTTCCTAGTTGTTTATGCCAATTTGAATTGTGTTGCTGATTATTACAGGACAGAGTATCCTAATACAAAGGCCTTAAAGAGAAATAAGAGCATGGTGGACACTACTGATGTCTATTTTCTTTTCCTCTCCTACTGATATTACTCCATATTTTGTTTCAGGTAGGTCAATTATAAATGCACAGTCATTTCTAGACAATGACAATTTCTAGTCCATTCTTGGGCCTTATGAGAAAGTTATTTTTTCATTAAAAAAATAAATTAGAAAGGAAAGATGTCTGTCAGTACCCTTTGTCCTTTGCTGTTTCTCCTCCTTTCTGTCTGATATGTGGACCCAAAAGGCCATGAATAGAGCACCAACATGCTCAGAGTGGCAGGGCAACAAACCAGAAGGAACTTGAAAACTTGAACTCTTTTTTTCTTTTTTCTAGAGACAGGGTCTCTCTCTGCCTCCCACGCTAGAGTGCAGTGGTGTGATCATAGCTCACTGTAGCCTCCAATTCCTGGGTTCAACTGATCCTCCTGCCTTGGCCTCCCAAGTAGCTGGGATTATAGGCATGTGCCACTATACTAGGCTAATTTTTTCTTCTTAAGTTTTAACAGAGACAGGGTCTTGCTATTTGTTGTGCAGCCTGGTCTTGGACTCTTAGCCTCAAGCTATCCTACCTTGGTCTCCCAAAGTTCTGGGATACAGGCATGAGCCACTGTACCCAGCTAACACTTAAATTCTTGACACCTATCTTGACCAGCTGTGCTCTTCCTGAAAGACTTCCTTCCAGACTTTCTAGGCAAATGAGAAAAAGAAATTCCTATTTGGATAAGCCCCTATAGCTGAGTTTCATTTATGTAGCCAATGGCAGCCCTAATTTTAAAAAAAATACATAAGCCAGTTATTTATCAGCAAATTAAAAAATGAACAAATTAGATTGGGAGGAGTACGATGTGTAGATTTAAGTGTGGGCTCTGGAAGCAGACCCCCTGGGTTTGAAAGCTGACTCTGCCTTTTTGAGCAGTAGGAGTGTAGATAAGCTACTTAATTTCTCTAAGCCTCGGTTTCCTAATTGGTAAAATTGAGATAATAAAAATAAATCTACTCCAAAGATTTATTATGAGAGTTTAATGAGACAATACACATAGGGGAAAAAAATGAGCCTGGAACTCAACACATTACTTCATTCAAGAAATATTGAACACACTACCACGTACCACATCCTACTCTAGACACTAGGACTATAACAGCAGACAAAATAAACAAACATCCCCATCCTCATGGAGCACATATTATACTGAGAGGAAACAGATAATAAACAATATAAGAAAGAAAAACACAGAGTGTGCTAGATAGATATAAAAGCTATTAAAATGAATAAGTCATGGGGAAGAGAAATAGAGTAGTTGGGGGTGTCAAGTTGTAATTTTAAATACAGAGGGTGAGGAAAGCTTCACTGAGGAGGTGATACGCTTGTAAGGACATAAAGGAGTGAGTCATAGGAACCCCATGCACATGAAATGGCATACAAGTATTTTAGGCAAAGGGAAAGCCCAGTGGGAAGACCTGAAGCAAGAGCATCCCTGGTGGGTCTTAGTAACAGCAAGGAAAACAATACGGCTAAAGCAGAGCAAGTAACGAGTATTTCAACAATTCATTCATAACTATTTATTCACTCTCAGAAGCTAGTCTAGAAGTTTCAGATTTCAAATCCTTTCTATGCCACCAGAATAGGAAAAGAATATAAAAACAATGAAAATACTAACATGAAAATTCACCCATCTTCCATTTCTTTCCACAGCTTCTATAAGATATCTGTGTAATGTCAAATGATTGGCTATGATGACTTAGCTCAGGATACCGTAACAAAATACCATAGACTGGGTGGCTTAACCAACAGAAATTTATTTCTCAAAGTTCTGGAGGCTGGGAAGTCTAAGATCAAGGTGCCAGCTAATTCAGTTTCTGGTGAGGGTTTTCTTCCTGGCATACAGGTAGCCATCTTCTCTGTGTCTTCACATGATCTTTCCTTGGTGCACACGCATGCACTGAGCTCTCTCTCTCTCTCTTTCCACATAAGGCCACCAATCCTATTGGATTAGGACTCCACTCTTATAATTTCATTTAACTTTAATTACCTCCTAAAAGCTCTATCTCCAAATAAAGTCACGTTGCAGGCTAGGGCTTCAACATATGAATTGAGGGGGACACAATTCAATCCATAGTAGGCTGTCCTAAATTCTGCCTTGAATTGACTCCTCAATCCATCCAATTGATCAAAGTAAGCAGTTGTTTAGAGATACATATATGCAACCCTGAAACTTTTGTCCTAAAATTTATTGCCAATTATATCCTCCAAATACTTGACTTCCACTAGAAAGTAGAGAGATATTTGTGGGGGGAAATCTGGCAGTGATAAAGGACTACAGTGCCAATAGCCAGCATTGGGGAATTGGTCATGAGCCCACTTGTGGGTATTGGGAATGGGGTCATCTTGTCCCAAAACATATGACTCCTTGGATAGGCCTCATTGGGAGAAGTGCTCATTGTTCTTGGTTTAAAGAAGAAGCTGCCTTAATGTCTTACTCCACCTACATAATAGGAGCTCTAACTGGTAGGATATGATTCATATAGATAAGCTACCATTTTATTTTTTTTAATTTTTTTAATTTCAGGATATTACGGGGGTACAGATGTTTAGGTTATATACATTGCCTTTGACCCACCTGAGTCAGAGCTTCAAGCGTGTCCATCCCCCCAGACAGTACTTACCGCACCCAGTAGGTGTGATATACCCATCCCCTCCTGACCCCTCCCAACTGCCTGACACCCGATGAATGTTATTATTATATGTGCACTTAAGTGTTGATCAGTTAATACTAATTTGATGGTGAGTACATACGGTGCTTGTTTTTCCATTCTTGTGATACTTCACTTAGTAGAATGGGTTCCAGCTCCATCCAGGATAATACAAGGGGTGCTAGATCACCATTGTTTTTTGTGGCTGAGAACTACCATTTTAATACAATATACATTGACAAGATATTTTGAGAGAGACTATGGCATAGTGGTTAAGAACATGGAACCAAACTGCCTGAGTTGAAATCTCAGATCCACTGCTAACCAATAAACAAATCATCTCACCTGTCTGGGTCTTAGCTTCCAGTTATTAGAGTAATAATGGCACATCTAGATCATGGAGCTGTTGTGAAAATTAGATAGTGTTAATAAATACAAATGATTTAAAGTAGTGCCCAGTACATATTAATAGCAACTGCTAAGTTAATGTCAGTTGGTAGTAATACTTTATTCTAGTACTGTCCAATTATTTTTCAAGTAGAGAATCATTCATATATGTTGATCTTCTACTATAGAGCCAAATATCTTAGGAGTTACTTCTGTCACACCATGTGTTAGGCAGAAGGGCCCCCAAAGATGTCCTTGCCCTAATTCTTAGCACTTGTAAATATGTTACCTTATATGGCATAAGGGACTTTGAGATGGGATTATTCTAGATTATCTGAGTGGTTCCAACTGATTCACATGAGTCCTTGAAAGTAAAGGACCCTTCCTGGTTGTGATCAGAGAAAGATGGAGCAACCAAAGATGGGTCTGGTCAATGAGCTATGACTTAATCCGCCATCGCTGACTTTGAAGACAGAGGAAGGAAGCTAAGAGCCAAAGAATGTGAGCAGCCTATAGAAGCTGAAAAAGGCAGGGAAAGAGATTTCCCCAGGGCCTGATGCAGCCCTGGCGGCACTTTGATTTTAGTCCAGTAAAGGCCTGTATCAACCAGACTTCTGACTGTAGTAAGATAATAAAGTTGTATTGTTCTAAGCTACTAAGTTTGTGGTAATTTGCTATGCACCAACAGAAAACTAATACACAGTATAAATTAATTCATTTTAATATAGGCTTTAGTCATACATAGATAATGGAGAAAGAATACTGCAATCAAACCACAACTCACTGTCAAATAAAGATAAGTGAAATTCCTTTGGAACTTGAACTGGATAAAACAATCAGAATCCATTACAAATTCATCCAATTATGAAACATATCTCAGAACTCTTTATTTTGATCCAACTGGTTAAACTGACAGAAAATTTGTTGGCTCATGTAATGTATAGTTCCAAGAAAGTATGGCCTTCAAAATTGTTAGCCAAATATTTTTTTTTTGAGGGGAGTGAAGAAATTGGTTATTTAAATTTTTTTTTTAATTCAGGATATTATGGGGGTACAAACATTTTGGTTACATGAAGTGCATTTGCCTCACTCAAGCCAGGGCCACAAGCGTGTCCTTCCCCCATATAGTGCACCCCATCTCCATTAGCTATGGGTTTATCCACCCCACCTGCTCTATTCCCCACACCCCATTGCCCCCACCTGACTGGCACCCAGTGAGTATCACTACCTGTGAGCACCTTAGTGTTGATCAGTTAGTACCAGTTTGATGGCGAGTACATGTGGTGCTTGTTTTTCCATTCTTGTGATACCTCACTTTGAAGAATGGGTTCAAGCTCTATTCCGGATAATGTAAGAGGTGCTAGATCACCATTGTTTTTTTGTAGTTGAGTAGTACTCCATGGTATACATATACCACATTTTATTAATCCACTCATGTATTGATCGGCACTTGGGTTGTTTCCACATCTTTGCAATTGTGAATTATGCTGCTATAAACATTCAAGTGCAGATGTCTTTATTACAGAATGTCTTTTTTTCCTTTGGATAGATGTCTAGTAGCGGGATTGTTGGATCAAATGGTATTTCTATTTTTAGCTCTCTGAGGTATCTCCAAATTATTTTCCACAGGGGTTGTACTAATTTGCATGTCACCAGCTGTGTAAGAGTGTTCCAATCTCTCCACATCCACCCCAGCATTTGTTATTTTGGTATTTTGGGACTTTTTGATAGAGGCCATTCTCACTGGAGTTAGGTGATATCTCATTGTAGTTTTGATTTGCATTTCCCTAATGATTAAAGATGTTGAGCACTTTTTTATATGTTTGCTGGCCATTATTCTGTCTTCTTTTGAAAAGTTTCTGTTCATGCCCTTTGCCCATTTATTGATGGGGCCGAATATTTTAATAGTTTATCAACATCATCAGTGGCCCTGTTTTTCTGCCTTTTGCAGTGAGTCCTGTTCCAAGGCTGGCTTCCCTGGCTTCCCTGTCATAGCAAAATGGCCGTGGCAATTGAAGGTTTTATATCCTCACAACACAATATTCAGAAAGAGAGAACTCTGGCTTCTAGAAGGTCCCTCAAACCTGCGCTCACATCTTATTGGCTCATTGTGTGTTACAAATCCACTCCTAAATCAATCTCTTTGGGAAGGAATGTTATGTGCTATTGGCATAGACTGAATTAGGGGAACCAGTCACTATATAAATGGATGTGAGATTATCTTTTTTAAAATTGTTTTTATTTCAGCATATTACGGGGGTACAAATGTTTAGGTTACGTATATTGCCTTTGCTCACCTGAGTCATATTAAAACAATCACGTCAATCCTTCCCAAATTGTATTGATGATATACAGCAAGGGTAGGTAGAAGGGCTGTGAAAGAGACAGTATCTCAGAATTCTATCTAGCCCTGAAATTACCAGTAGGACTTTTGAGGCATGAGGACTAATGTGAGAGAAAAGGAGTAAGATAGAGTCAGAGGAAAATAAATAGTACAAGGGAAGTGAATAGAAAGTAAGAGAAGATGCACAAGATGGGAAATTGAAGCAACAATAATAAATGCTTTCAATGATCTTAATGACACCTTCCTAGCATTTCTGAAACTTAAGTAATGAACAGATTACATTTAAAAGAAAGAATACAACTTAGATAATTGCAGGACAATACAGAAAGTGATTAAAGGCATGGGCTCTAGACCCAAAAAACCTGGGTTCAAATCTCAGCTCCAATGCCTACTGGTCATGTGTCCTTGGGCAAAGTAATTAATCCTCTGTGTCTTCATTTTGTCATTGGAGAATAATAATGATACTAACTTCATAGAGTAACTTCTGAGGACGAAATGAGTTAAAATATGGAAAACCATTGGAATATCACCTGGCTGAGTGTAAGAACTATTTAATATCAACTAAATAAAATATTATTTGAATATGTACAATATACTAAATAAAATATATTATGCTTATATACCATATAAGTATTTAAAATTAAAATAAATTTAAACTACAAAACCAACAAATTCAAATTATCAATATCAATTTAATGTGATAGACAATGTGTTTTTTAATACATGAAACAAGTGCTCATAAAAGCAGTGCTGACTGATCCAGAGCTGGTTCTTTTGACTCTGGAAGACTTTTTTTTTAACATGATATATCGTGTAATTATTTACACTTCCTACTTTCTTTTTTTCCATTCAAACCACTGCAGAGACCACATAACATCACTTAGCCTTCCTTTGGAGCAAATGCATCACATATATGATGTCTACTTATGTCCTTTATCATCATAACTTAACAATTTAAAAAGTAGTTCTTGATGTCAGCATAAATGCAAATGGAGATTCTGAAATGGTTGTAAAGATGATCTAGAATATTCATATATGTTCTTCTTAGATTATCAAATAAAAGAAGATAGAAAGTTAAATAATTCTCAAAAAGAAGCCATGGAAATCTGAGAATGTATCTTCACCCCTTAGTTTGAGAAAGACTGCTCTATCCTCTACTCTACCTATCCCACTCCCTTCTTGCTCTGCAGACAATCTGTTTCTCTTTCTGCACAGCCCTGCTCACTCCTCCTCTCTGCCCTAGACTTTCCACGATTTACTCATCCCCAGGCAAGGTTAATGATGTGACCTGTCAAGGCTAAGGACATTCACTAAACCGCTGACCTGGGGCCAGGATCTCTCTCTTATGATTCTCTGTGTGCGTGTGTGTGTGCACACATGTGTATGTGACTACCTTATTTTCATTCACAATGTTTTAAATCAACATTTAAATAGTTAGTTGCACTGAAGACTGCCCCCTACTCTTTCCTAGCTTGCAACCACCCTCTAAGATGACTTTGGGTGAATGGGCCCACCTCAATTATGCTCTGGGTAAAGAGACAAAAATCTTCCTTAATTGATATCTTTTTTTAACAGGCTTTCCCCAGGACTGGCTGTCTCCTTCCATTTGAAGAGGTGAGTAAGAGACAAGGAGAAGCCTACCTCTAGCTGACACAAAGGAATTCTCCTCATGATCCAGTATAAGGAGACTACATGGAAGGTAGAGCAAAAGCTTCAAAGACTGCCATAACAAATGTTCATTTATCCAGCTTTGACCTTTGCTCATCCCCTCCTCAGCTCATGGCTAAGGCAGGACAGGATTCAGATGTCCAAAACCTTTGACCCCTGGGTAATTAGCATGTATATATATATTTTTAGAAACCCCAGGAACAGAAAGAATATAGTTTTTGAAAAGCTGCCCTTGAGGTCTTTTTTTAGGTGCCCCTTGAGGACTTCTTCTCCAAATGGACCACATCCGTATCATATGCAAACAATCCTAGGTTCTTCTATGGTGCCTGCCCTACATAGGGGTCACTCAGTGACCCTGCAGTTGCTGTGGTTCAAACATAAAATCAGGTCTTGCAGCCAGAGTGGAGCCAGTGGGGCATCTGACAGGGAACAGAAACACAGAATAGATGAACAGCTATGGAGGGGCCACCCATACCATATTTCCTTCCTATGTGTTTGTGCCCTCTCTCCACTAATAATAATAATTAACATGAATTATTAACTACCTACTCTGCAGGCAGTATTGCAGCATTGTTCTCAACCCATTATATTTAATTTCCACCAAAAACCTACAAGGATATTTTTAATTTTTATTACAAGGTGTCAGCATCTCCATTGCAGAGGGGATGTGGGGTGGAAGAGAATTAGGCACAGAGAGGTTACATTATGGACTCAAGATCACACAGGTAGTACGTGGAGAAGCTAGGCTGAGAACCAGGCTGTCTGTTTCCCACTACTCCACGCTGCTGCTGCTACTGCTACTGCTACTGCCTGAGGAAACATCCAAGGATGTTTGCCCCCTTGTATTTCACACTTCATTCATCACAAGGCAAAAAGTCTGTCAGGAGGAGAATAGGAAGAAGGAGGAAAACTCACCCTGACAGAAGGAAACTACAGTGGTCTGGTGTTGAAATCTAATCACCAATGTGATGACATTAGGAGATGTGGCCTTTGAGAGGAGATGAGATCATGGGGACAGGGCCTTCATGAATGAGATTAGTGCTTTTATAAAAGAGGCCCCTCCCACCATGTAAGGACACAGCATGAAGGAGCTGTCTACAACCCAGGAAGGGGGCCCTCACCAAACACTAAATTTGCCGTGATCTTGGGTTTCCCAGCCTTGAGAACTATGAGAAACAAATTTCGGTTATTTATAAGCCACCCAGTCTATGGTATAATATTTTGTTATAGCAGTCAAAACATACAGAAACAGTAGGAAAAGAAGCAAATGGAGAGACGAATGCAGGGAGAGAAAGGGGTATGTATTTTTGGTCATTTTTCTGAAGCAAAGCAGTGTTTTTAGAGAAAAGAAATGATCCCTCTGTTGTAGATTTGGATTCTTGTCATGCTAATAAATGGGCCATGGAAGCAGCTGGCTGCACCCTTATCACTGCCATGGGAGTTATTTACGCTAATCCTTTCCCTTGTAGCCTGGCTGGACAAGGATGAAAACCCCCAGCATCAGGTATTAGAAGAGACAGAGGAAGCACACAAACCAATTTACAGGGTTTCACTTGATCAGTTTTCTTCATTTGAGTCCTATTAGCTCTGATAATGTATCCTCACTATTAATCAGCCAGGGAGAGCAAGGTAACATCCTTGTGTGTGAATGTGGGCAAGCACACGTCACGTCGGCCTTTGGTGCTGCTGAGAGTACCAGCTTTTGTTGTCAAAATTGCAAGGATGTTTCAGTCTAGGCCCAGTTGCTCATTGCACAAAGATCCAATTATTGAGACAATGAGGTTTGTCAAGGAGGAAAGGAATTTTTAATACAACAGACGTCTTTTTGGGAGAATGGGAGAAGCTACCTCAAATGTGTCTCTCTCTAAGGAAAATCACGGGCTTTTTAAAGAGGGGCCACATGCCTTAGCGCAGGTGGAGGGGGGTGGCCAGTTCTGGTGTCAAGAAGGCACTCCTAGGGACTTCAGAATCTCAACTCCTTTGTCTTGTAGAAAATCCATCATTTCAGGCTGGGTGTGGTAGATAGCACTTTGGGAGGCCAAGGCAGGAGTATCACTTGAGGTCAGGAGTTCAAGTCCATAATTTCTTGGAAATAACTCTAAGGGTCAAGTTGTTAGTTAAGGGAGAGGATTATAAAAACATATAGGGGTTCATGGAGCCGATTACAGCAAGAAACCCAGAAAAGGCAAGAGAATATCTAAATGATCCTTCCAGGTCTCATGAAGCATATGAGTGACCAAGTCAGTGAATACTCTAAGGAAAATACCACAGAAGTACAATGTAGCAGAAGTTCTCTATGGCTCTGCCACTTTCTTGCTGTTCTTTAGGCAAAACATGTAACCAGTTCCCCCAACTTTAAAGTAGAGGAATTACACACTCTGCATAGGAGATGTTGTGAAAATCAATGAGGTGTGGATATAAGGTCTTAGATCTGTGCCTGTCACAGACAAAACACTTACCAACAACAACGATAATTAACTATTGATAGCAATGGTATTTTCCTAACTCCTGCTTCCTAAAATGGCCACGTTCAATTTTTAAGAGGAAGCTTCGAAAGGAACAGCAATTTGGAAGCATCTGAATCGCTTCCTGTGACCTTTCACCTCAAATTCGGTGCTAAAGTTCCCTTCTCCTAACTCCCTTTTTTCACTGAAATTTCCCCCTCCCAAGATGAGAGTGGCCCAGCGCATGAATGAAAAACTAGGACAGTAGTACTGTGTCGTTCCAAGAATTCAAGATCATTTTCTTCTCTCCCCAGAGTTGTGTCCTTCTTAAATGTCACCTCTCAGCCCTCTATATCCTGATCCTCTGGCAGGTTCCCACCAGTTCAGGATAATGGAAAAGCACAGCCTAGTTATATCAGAACAGAGTCATTCACTTTGAAATGGAAAAGTTTTCTGGCTCTGAAACAGAGTCATGCCAGGGTCTCAAGGGGAAGGGCCAGAAAAAGCAAGAGATTCAGAGAGATAATGTGCATGTAGGGGTGGTAGAGTCAGAGAGAAAGAGGTTTCATCAACGAAAAAATATTGCTAACAAACATGCCAAGCCCACTGACTTCATAAAACACAGAGAGGCCCAGTAAATGTTTATATCGTGATTAAAAACTTTGGCATGAGCCAATCCGACCTGGAATAGCACTGGCACATTCTAGCTATCTGACCTGGGTCAAGATATTTAACTTTTCTGAGACTTAGTTTCTTCATTTATATTAGAATAAAGACAATAATATGGGATGTTGTAAGGATTAAGGATTATTTGTGTAGAAGTGTTTAATATACTGCTTGACACATAGTAGGAGCTCAGTTAGAGGTATCATTTGGGAAAGGCACTAGGTTTTGCAACACACATGTTTTCTCCAACTTTCTTTTTTGCATTTTTCATAAATCTAAATCTTCAGTGGTTATGTAACTACTAGAAAATATAAATATGAAAACTACACTGGTAAAAAGTGACAAAAGATTAAGCTTATCCGTAATAGTCCTAAGGAAAACCAGTATAAAGAATACGTGATATAGGAAGATGTATTTAGTTCACTGAAATATGAAGAAGCCTGAAGAATTCAGAGTTCTCCATCACAGGATATTTCCAAATATAAACTGAAGGACTACTTATTCAGGTGGAAGTGTTCAGCAGATAGACTGATCCAATATTCAGGAGAGAAAGGTCTTAGCTTTTTTAACCAGACATGCCATTTTGGAGTCATCTACAGAAGGATCTATCCAAGCATATCAGTCATACAAGAAAAATACATAGAGTTAGACAAGAAAGCAAAGGATCAAATGCTACAAATGTCAACATTTAAGCAATATATTAAAAAAAAATGAAGGAGACAGGAATAAGACGTTTTAATGAAAAAGATTAAGGATTATTCAACACTTATTGGCTTTGACCTTTAGATAATTCATTTATTTACTTCTTCAACCAATATTTCTATTGTGCTTACTATGAGCCAGGCATTGTGCTAGGTGAGAGCACAGTGAAAAACAAGACAACCCAGGCTCTACCTGCATGGGGCTTACCATCTAGGAAATAATTCAGATATAAACAATTAAATAAAGAGGTTTATTAAGAAATCTTTCAAAGAATCCATAGAGATAAAAAATAGAAACCAGATTTAAAGGTATACAAGCAAATGAATATAGTGGCAGTGAACACCTTCAACAAGCTTAGCTATAAGAAGAGAAGAGAACCCAGAAAATAGAGGGGAAACAGGACCAATATTCTAGAAAGATTTCAATCATTATACAGTGGTGGGAAACTTCCCAACTTAATACTCAATTATTTCCTCATCAATTCCTGGGCTTCTCCAAATCCAAACAATAGCACGAGTCATGTCTACACTGACTATGGTGGAAACAGCTGCCTGAGCAGATTGACTGTCCTTTTGTGTCTTCAGAGACCATCGGCCCAGGCTCTCTCCCCACAGGCCTGCACAGCATATGTTCTCTTCTACAGTGTGTGGATATCTGCATTAGCCTAAGTACATACAGCAGGCCCTTTAATTAATGCTCAATACGGTTCCCACATTAGCAAATGTCACTGTGTCCCCTCTGGAGCTCTAAAGCATCTGGTAGACTTGTGTCTCCCTCAAGATCCTGCTTGTTTCTCTCTTAGTCAAAAGGCACAAGTCACATACCCTTAACTTTGCCAAAAGATGCAGTAAGCCCTATCTCCAAATATTCTTTTGGCCTTCAACCTCTCACTTTGTTGACTGGGTTGACTTCAAGGCATTAAACTATCAAATTCATGGTTCTCAACCGTATTGTCTTTGTGACTTTCAAATACTAGGATAGGATTTTTGGTGGTACTCTCAGAGAGACCAAAATGTAAAATGCCAGTTTTTAAAATATATACATATGTAAAATATGTATTTCAAATGAAAGAAAAATGTATTTTCACTGCTGTATTTAGTTGGTTGTCCTTAGGCTTTGCATTATGATTTGAATTAAACAGTTTTTACACTACTCTTTTACATACAATCCTAAGGCAAGATCCTCTTATGTTCCAACACACAGGCAGTACAGCTTTGGCCTGATATTAAGTTATACTTTTTATATCTTACCTGAAAAAATGTACCCTACTCTACATCCTTTCATTTCAATAATCCATTTCCCAGATATCATCATAACAGTCTACTTCTTCAGCTGGACAACCCACCGATGGAAGTCTCCTGGAATCCCAATGTGTCATGATACATAGGTTAATTATGTGATTTAAGCTCTATGGCAAACAAAGAATACTTGAGAGCTCAAAACTGGGAGAAAAAAAATTTCAAAACAGAAGATAGTTTATTGGATATATTTTGGTTGGAAACAAAGATAAATAACTGAGAAAATTTCTTTTTTCCCCTCAGAACATAGAGCCTATATTTACCTATACAACCCCCAATACCATCTAGAGGGATCCCTTCAACTAGTCACAGATAGGTGACCATACAGCTTAGTATTCCCAAGACAATGCCAGTTTACACCTATTGTCCAAGTATTCCAGCATTGAGCATCCCCTATTACTCTCAATTGTCTTCTAATCTGAACAATAAATTACTTGGTCACATAAGACAAAAAGTATCACAAATCTTCCAACCAGCTAAATGCTTAAAATTTTTGGCGAACTTTTTACCCAGCTTTAAAATCATGTAACTATTGTTGTGAAGGAGCAATTTTCCAAATCATGGGTTAATGAAAGCCAGCAACTCTGAGAAAGAAATGCAAAAATTTTAAGTACAATAGTGCACTCAGGAACAAACAAGTATAAAGAAGCCAACTGTCTTTTGATGCTGAGACTGAGAAGCATTATAAATAAGAGCTGAGGGGAGTATTCCAAGCTTTAGGTCCATATTGCCAAAGTAAATCAAGGCTGTAAAGAGTTTATGAGACTCTAAAGAATACATTAAGGTCTAGTGAAGAAAATTCTAGTATTTTTTAAATTACTACTATTGATTTTAATTTTTTAGAAGAAGTCTTAAGATTACCAAAGGCATCGGATTAAATATTACAAGTGAGTTGAAACAAATGTGTCTGGCTTTAACCATTTGGCAGATTCTGATCAGCTGAACCATACTCGACACTCAGTCGTATGTATACCCCTCATTGAACAGATATTCCATTAAATTACATACGAACCAGAGTGGGAAGTACTGCATCCTGGCATTTGGGCAAATCTTACGGCAGATTTAAATTGTCATTTTGCGCATTTGATTTATGGCTATCTACTTTTATTATGTCCTGCTAGCACCCTTTCTGTTTTGCCTCAGTCTTTGCTCACACTTGCAGCTCTGAACCTTGAAAGAGCAATAATTTTGCTCTTAAATTCTTCCTCCAAACATTCACAAAACTATGCACAGGCCTTTCTCTACTTTCTTTCTGACCCTATCCGGTGGTTTCTGGATACTGCCCTAATCCAGAAGCCCTGCTATTTCTCAGTACCCTTTGTTAATAGCCTTACAAATGACTTTTTGAGATTCTGTTTTTGGCCAAATCAATTTATTCAAATTTGCATAAAATTACAAAATTTCATGAGTGGCTATATTGAACGCTTAATGAATGTTCAAATATACATTCTAGACTCACAATTAGTTTTGTGCCCTCTTTATTTACTAGTGAACTCATTTATTTTTAGGCCTTTTCCTTTAATATTATATCATATATGTGCAACTTTTCTAACTTCTTGCTCTGTTCTGCTGGTAACAGATCACAGCACTTAATACAACCACAGGGCTTCACTCTGCTTTTCTGCTTAAAGGATTCAAATGAAAGTGAACAGAATGGTGTGGATAACATCTGGAGCGCAACTGAAGGAAACGGCCATAATTGGTATGTCCAAAAGATGCTTAAGCAAAAACATAGTATCTGCCTACATGCATCTGAAGTATTGTCAAACCATAGCATTGAAAAGCAAAATCAGAATCAAGAGATAAGAATTACAGAGGCAGAATGAACCTCAACAGAATTTATTTATTAGTTCAGCGAACAGTTATTGAGAGCCTTTTATATAAAACACTACTGCAAAGAAGAATTAGTCAAGGTCCCTATTCTCAAGTCCTTTACAACCTATTATGGCCACATAATACATGAGAATAAATAGAACTGTGCAAATATAGAATGGACTGAGCCATGGAGCAGAGAATATTTGGTCAGCAGGGAGACACAGGTAAGAGCTGACTAACCAACTGTCAGGTATATCATAGGAAAGATTCCTGTATTGCATGTACATTTATTTATTTATCCCCTGTTTTATTTCAGAAAGGATTTCAAGTTTGGATTTTTCTTGCTCCTAAGCCATACATTCCAATAGTAACAGAGATATTATTTTTGGATCTTCCTTTATCAGTAAGCCAGCATCTCCTCCAGAAGCCCTCTGCCACTGAGGACCTAGGCAAAGAGGTAGAAGTAAAACATATATAGGAGAAGTCCTTGCCAGACAGAAAGAAGGAGAAAAACAATCCCCATTGGCCTTATGGAATATGAGAACACATATAGAGGGAAGATGAAGAGATCAGATACACAAGTCCTCATTTTCCCCTCATTAGAATGGAACCATAGGAAAATAGAAATGAAAGTATCATGGTGGTTATGGAAAATCCTCAACACTGAAAGGATAATGGCAGGATTCTCCAGTTCAGCTTGAGGAAGGCTATAAGCCCCTAGGAGAATCCCCATCCATGCCCAACATGTTGCAGGATATAGTGTATCAGACGCAGATATATTATGCTACATACAGGAGTTTGAGGCAGCACCCCTGGATTTCCCATCCTGTGTATAACATATAAGTGATACAGAAATGGCCAGGTGTCCAGTTGAGGGAATATATAGGTGACAGGAGCTAAACAGGCAGATAATATATCAAAGGCCTGGGCTGGAACAAAGACTCCATAGTAAACAGAATAATTGTAAATGGAGGCGAATGGCCCCAACCATGAATTCCATTGGCATACACATGTGTAATATCTCGAAAGGCCAGACAACATCAGTGGGAGACCAGGACAACCACTAGAAAGCCAAAATCAGCAGGAATCCATGGGACACCTAATAGGAATCAGACCACCTTTGCCTCCAATACCACAGAGTAACATAAACCTCCTTTTAATTTTCAGATCCCAACTTGGAGAGAAATAAGGAAAGGTAGAGGAAATCTGAAAGAGTGGCCATGTGGCCAACATAATCAGAAATCCAAAAGGGACTGATTAAACTGCACAAGATTGAAATACCATGACGAGTTGGCAAATTTCAGATTTTGCCCCCAGCTATCTAGTAATTATAAAGCCCTCCAAAGTCCTACACATGTATAAACACAGGCAACTTGCTACCCAGTGAGACTGGGTTCATAAGAAAAATTTAATTCATTTTAGAAAATCAACAAAATTAAATTTTCTTGTATATCTGAGCAGTAACGTGGGTAAAGTCTTGACTTCACTCAAATTTATTGGCATATATCCATACATGTAAAGCTGAATAGTCAATAATTCATCTAGAAAAGTTTTTTAGAAGAAAAAGAGAGACAGGCTGTCTTTCAGCAGGTACATTGAGGGGCCCCAGCATAAGTTTACGTTGTTTATTTCTATTGTCTATGATGATTACTTTCACAAACAGGATTATTAACCTGTTTTAATACTGTATTTTAATCTCCTTCATGTTCTTGAGTTTTAATAAGTTTTCTTCAAACTCTGTATTGTTATTAATTTATATTCTGAAGAAGTTGATTACTCTTACAATGCTGTACTCATTGAACCCAAGAATCTATTTCGCATGAATATGAATTTCAGCAGCACAATCACTGAATGAAAACATCTCTCCTCTCTCCATACAGTATTTTCTTTCCTGTCTTAACGATTTAGACCTCTTTACAAACCTCAACGCAGGCTTCTCTTCATTTTAAGATGTTCTTGTGTTTTTCTGTAGAAATCACACACTGTAGACCCCTGTTCCCTGTATATGCACTTGATGCTACTGGTGTTATAGTTATAATTTCATAATAACATATGGAATTATCACCAACAAAGGAATGTTACTCAACATCTATAGTAGCTACATGGATTTGTCCAGTCGGGTACCTTAAAGCAAACCATCAAATCTCAATATCTAAAATAAATTAAAGGTATATTAAAGACTATTACCAAACTCTGTCCCAGGTAGTTAACATTTCATTTCTCAAGGAGGAAAAGGAAGAGAAAAATAATAGCTAGCCCCTCTCAATTTATCAGTTCCCATTTTGGGTGATGAAGACGTAGGAGAAATGTTGGCAGAGATGTTAGAAGGGAAGGCTTAATCCATAACGGCTGGAGGGAAACACAAGGATTCAGTGTAGCTAAACGAGGCCTAAATCAAGAACCCTGGTGCTCAGGGAGGGATGAAATTAAAGCACTGAAATCGTGGTTCCTTCTCTATTTGCCACACTGTGATTTCCAGTTCCTCTGAATTCTGTTTTTTCCAAATATCAAAGTTCACAGGGAAGAGTGACAATGGGCTACAAAAGAATCCACCAAGTCCCTCATTATCTTTAGCAGATTATGGAACTGGTTACAGATGTTAGTTTGATTTCCAAGAGGCGATCATGGTGTTTTTACTACAAAGGGTTAAACTGCTAAGTAAGGCAGGAGGTTTCACTGTGACTTTGAGTCCAGCCAGCACACACACAATCAATCCTGGCTACGTTCCTTTTCTTACACTGGTTACTGAAAAGCTATTAAGTCTCAGAAAAGCTGTATCAAACAGCAAACAAAACCCTGAAAGATGGCAAGATTGAAAGGGGACTCTGAAAGCAGCCAGTCGATGCCAGGAGCCTAAAGTCTTTGTCTGCACAGTTGCTTCTTTTCTTCATCTCTCAGATCATAAGTTGTTCAAGGGCTGTGAAAGGTGTCAGAAAGACAGCCTACTTCTAAAGTTAGGCAAAGTCTAGGAGGTGAATGCATGAGATTTCTATCACATTGCTTACCCTAACCCAAAACCCTTTAGGAGAGTTTTGAAAAACACATTTGACGACCTAACACACAATCACTCACAGTGATCTAAAGCAATATCTAAAATATGTCTTCTCTCTAGCTGAAAAATGAAAAATGCAATTTGAGAAAAAAATGAGAATTTTTCCCTTCTATTTCCTCCACTCTATCATGGAAGGACCACACCAAAGACCTTATCTTTGACTCTTGAACCTTTGCTTAAGGAAGACCTGATAAACATAATACTTGTTTTTCCACTGCCAGAGAAAAGAAAAGAGGTAGGGATAGTTTAAAATTGCAGAAAATGCTACAGTTACCATTGTTTGGCTTGGGAATGTATAATTTTATCATTAAAATTACAGTAAGCAGGACTTCCTGATATGATAACCGTGCCCCTAAAATTCATGAGGAACAAAATAAAAGATGAAACTCTTTGTGAAAATATTAAGAGATTTTGTTGAGTTCATGGTATCTTCCGTCATGAGGAGTTAAGCAATATTCTGGGCCAAGAGTGACTTAGAGAGAAAAAGGCTTTCAAAAATATTTATGAATGGCAAAACTTCCAAAGTTCCTCATTACCAATTTTACTCTCCTCTCAATTCCAGTGCACTATTATACCTATATCCATAGGTATCCACGTATCTTCAGTTAGCTCATAAATCAGTTTAGGTCTAGCTAATCTAGGATTGCCTCAGCTCAAATGGCATAGCTTTGCTCCATGAGGTCTCTCATCTTCCAGCAGGCTAACCTGAGTTTGTTCTCATGACGTAGCTGAGGTCTACAACTGGGTAATCTCAATCATGCAAAAAGGCAAGAGAAAGGCATATTCACTTTTAAAGCCTCTGTTTCTGTTACATTTGCTAATATCTTATGGTCTAAAAAAAGTCATGTGGCCAACCTCAGAGTCAAAGTAGGAAAGGACTACAGAATCTTTTAAATTGTAAGGCAAAGATATGGATATTGAGAAGTCATTAATTAATTAGGGACACTAACGTAATCAATTTACTATGCACATCTACTTTAGTGACAGTGGATTCATCTACCTACTGAAATAATTCATGCACATATATACGTGTGTACATATCTACATAATCTACATAAAGGTAACCTCAGAGTTTACTCTGCTTAGACATTTTTTAAGCCTCTTCATTATCATGAGTGATAATCTCAATAGTATGAGTAGCAGAGGGTTAAGGAAACAGGGTGAAAGGTAAAGAATAGGTGTACAGAGAAAGAAGAAGGGATGTATTACAGGAAGCTATGTTTGCAGCAGATTGGACCTGGGATAGTCTAGAGTACCAAGAAATGCAACAAACGAGGCAGACATGGGAGGCAGTGACCAAACAGGAAGAGAGAGACAGTAAAAGAGATGCAAGACATTATAATCAAAAACCTAACCAGGAAGACAAAATTTCCTCTCACTAGAAAGCTTATTTTATCCTTTCTAAGGTTCTCAACCTGGAAAAAAAAAAAAAAAGATAGAATTACTAAGCTAATAAACAGGGGAAAAGTCTAGATTGACAGTTGTGAAATGAGTAGTACTATTTAAGCAAGAATCAAATTTTTATACGGATCCATGATTCCCAAAATAGAGTCTGACCCTTCTGCTAGTCACCAGTTTTCAGAAGAAGTGAATTACCAAGGGAAAGAAAAGCCTCTAACCCACAACTGGAATGTAATGGAATGTTTCTCTGAAGTAGTAATGAGTGTGGTTCTTTCTACAACTCACTTAGCTAGAGACCCCTAATTGCTTGGTACTTCTGCTCAAGTAATATAACAACGGATTCTGTTGTCAACCTTTAATAGAAAATATGTTTAATTGTACTAAATACAATTATACTGTAGTTATGCTTGAGTGGTAAAGACAATGGTATTCATTATTATGTTTAACAGAAAATGTATTTAATTTTCTAGTGAATTGATCCCATACAAGTTGAAATTGGCAACTTAAAATATTTTTTTAAAAACAAATTATGTTTGGGATGCTATGTTCTTTATGTTAAGTGACATAGTCTTCATGAAGAAAATGCTATTCATATTCTTCTAAATCAAAATTATTTGTTCTGGTATTAAATATAGGAATCCCAAGAGAAAAGAGAGAGGCAGAAAGAGTATGAACAAGAAAAGAAGGAAGGAAGGAAAGAAGAAAAGGAGGAAGGGAGGAGGGTTGTAGCACATAGTATACGTAGTATAATCTCCTTTGGGAGGGTGTGTAAATAATTTTTTGAAGCACATAGAAAATTGTTAATGATTAAATTTGGGAAATAGGATGGAAAGTATTCAAACAAAAACTGGGTGGCCAAGCCTATTCTAGTATCTAGTACCAGTAATAGTTTATTCTAGTATCTTGAGCCCAAGTCAAAACCCAAAGCACAAATAAGTCACTGGAAAACCTAGTGATATATCTGACCAGAATAATCAATTATTAATTATTAACTTATTTTCATACACAACCCACATCTATACACAGAGACTACTTTTTAAAAAAATAATGGTTGACCAGGCATGGTAGCTCATGTCTGTAATCCTAGCACTCTGGGAGGCATAGGCAGGAGGATTGCTTGAGCCCAGGAGTTCAAGACCAGACTGCGCAAGAGCAAGACCCTGTCTCTACTAAAAATAGAAAAATTAGCCAGACATCATGGCACGCACCTATAGTCCCAGCTACTCAGGAAGCTGAGACAGGAGGATCACTTGAGGCTAGGAGTTTGAGGCTGCAGTGAGCTAAAGTGATGCCACTGCACTCTACCCAGGGCGATAGAGCAAGACTCTGTCTCCAAAAATAAAAAAGAAATATAAAATAAAAAAAATAAATAATGATTATGTTTAAATGATACGTCTTTATTTTGAAAACCACATTTTTAAACACAGGTAATATGGTTTACTGAAGAAATTGACAAACTACTCCTTGACATGGGCCAAATGCAACCTACCACCTGTTTCTGTAAACAAAGTTTTATTGGAACACAACTATACATTTATGTATGTATGTATTATCTATGATTGCTTTCATTTATGTATTATCTATGATTGCTTTCACACTACAACGACAGAGTTGAGCTGTTTTAACAGAAACTATATGGTCCATAAAGCCTAAAATATTTACTATTTATCTCTTTACAGGAAAAGTTTGTCAACCCCTGGTTTAGAGGAAGTATAACTTTGAAATTAAATAAACCTATATCCTAATTTTATTCTTGCTAATTGTGTCTCTGAGTGTAGCTTACTCATCTCTTTTAAAAGAGGGGAAAGTAGGAATAATATATACTTTGTAAGAAGTTGAGGGGGATGATGAGGAAAGTATCTGGTACAGGAGAAAAGCAAGAAAAAATAGCAAACAAATTTATAAATAAGGAGAACACAAAAGGAACAGCTAAGAGAAAAATGTTTGCCTCTGGGTAATGTGAATTGGAAGTTTAACAGAAAACATTTTGCATGATTTACGCATAAAACTATTGGACTTTAAACTATTTATTTGATTTAAAGTTACTTTATTCAAAAGAATATTTCTGTCAAAAATTGTAAAGTATGATACTTGTGTAGGAACCAATAAATCCAGGATTAGAACAACACATGCAGGGAGATTTGATATTTAATAATAAAGTGTCCCTGTAAATTTCTGAAGACATAGCGAAGATTTTAGAAGACAAAAGTAAGAATGTAGTCTTACTACCTAAAATTTTTCAAAAAGAACAGAATTGTCACTCCCTATTTTAGGCTATATAAAGAAGAGGATTTCAAATGGATTAAGGTCCTAAATATGAAAGAAAAACTGCAAAGGTAAAAGGAAAACAGAATTTGTGACTTGAGGCTTAAGAAAGATCTCTTAAGCAAAGCCCACCAAAACTGATGGATTTGACTAGAAAATAAAGTCATTTATAGGATTTTTCAAAATAAAAAAATCAAAATGATAGATTTTTGTCCTACTAACAAAAGACTGACAAAAATTAATAACTAGGATACACAAGAAGCTGCTGCAAATCAACATGTTTCATTCATGATAAGGGGGACATCTGAGACATTCCACTCTAAGTGTGCTGTTATCTGTATGTATTTTGGTAGATGCCTTTTATGAGGTTGAGGAATTTTCCTCTAATTCCTAAAACTAATTCCTAGTTTTTATCATGAATGGATATTAAATTTGATCACAGGCTTACTCTGCATTTATTGAAATGATGATATGTCTCCTTACTCTGTTAATGTAATGAATTACATTGATTGATTTTTAAATGTTAAACCAATCTTGAATTGCTTGTATAAATCTCACTTGGGCATTATGTATTATCCTTTGTATATATGTGGCTGGATTTGATTTGCTAATGTATTGCAAAAGTCTTTTGCATCTATTTTTACAAAGTATATTGACCTATAACATTATTTTCTTTTTTTTATTTTCTTATAATATTTTCCTATAATATTATAGTCTGATTTGGGTATCAGTGTTACACTACCCTCATAAAACAAGTTGTGAAAAATTGATATTATTTCTTCTTTAAATATTCATAAAACTATTGAGGCTGGAAATTTCTTTATAGAAAGATTTTCAATTATAAATTCAATAAATAAGGCTATTCCAATTTTCTATTTCTTTTTGTGTCAATTTTAGTAATTTCAAGTTTTAAGAAATTTGTCTACTTCATCTCGATTGTTTAATATAGTGGCATAAAGTTGTTCATGATATTCTTTTATTATTTATTATACATGTGCTCTTTAGTGATTTCCCTTTTATTATTCATGATATGTGTAATGTAATTAACTTTAATTTTCTTGTCAGTCTAGCTACAGGTTCATCGATTTTATTTATAATATCTTTTCAAAGAACCAACTTTTGTTTTCATTGAGTTTCTCAATTGTATTCTATTTTATCGATATTTGCTTTTTTCCAGCTTTATTAGGGTATAATAAAATGTGTATATATTTAGAATACACAAGGTGATGTTTTGATATACATAAACATATATATATATAAACTTGTAAAATGATTATAACTATCAAACTAATTAACATATCTACCACCTCTTATAGTTACCTTTTGTGTGTGTGCATGTGAACATTTGAAGTCGTCTCCCCCAGAAAATTTCAAGTACAGCACACAATAATACAGTACTATTAACTATTGTCACCATGGTATACATTAAATCTCCAGAATGTATTTATGCTGCATAACTGAAACTCTTTACTCTTTAACTAACATATTTACTCTTTTATCTATTGTTTACCTCCCTATAATTTTTTGTGTTTAATTTGGTTTTAAGTTTTATTAGACAGACCATTTTTATCATTATTTCTTTTCTAATATAAGAATTTAGAGCTATAAATCCCCACCCTCAAAAATTGCTTTACATCAATCCACAAATTTCGATATGTTGTTTTAATTTTCATTCTATTAAAAACATTTTCCAATTTTCCTTGTGATTGCCTCTTTGATCCATAAATTACTTAGAAGTGGGTTTTTTATTTTCAAGTATTTGGAGATTTTCCAGATATCTTTTCCATATTAATTTTCATGTTCATTCAGTTGTGGTTAGATAGCACACTCAATGATTTTAATCACTTTAAATTTATTTAAACTCACTTTATCACTCAGCATATGATCTTTCTTGGTGAATGTTCCATGTGAGTTTGAAAATAATGTGTATTCTGCAGTTTTCAGATAGAGTGTTCTATAGACACCAATTATGTTGACTGCATTTCTAGTACTGATCCTGATCGTGTCCTCTATATACTTATTGTACCACTTACTGAAAGAGGAATTTTGAAATCTGGAACTGTAATTCTGAAATCGTTTATTTGTCCTTTCATTTCTACAAGTTTTATTTCATGTATTTTGAAATACGGTGATTAAATCCATACACAGTTTGAATTGTTTTGTCTTAATAAATTAACCATTTCATCATTATGAAATACTCTTCTTTATCTCTGATAATAATTCTTACCCTGAGGAATATTTTGTATGATATGAATATAGCTTTCTTATTTTTAGTATTTTCACAGAACTTTTTTCACCCTTTTAATTTTAACCTCTCATATAATTTTTTTTATCCTTTTAATTTTAACCTATCTGTATCTTTACATTTAATGTGAACCTCTAGTATACAGCATATAGTTGTTTTTTGGTTTTTTTAATCCAATTTGAGAATCTGCTTTTTAGTTGAAGTGAATGGTTTATTTATATTTAAAATATGTTGACTTTATATCTAATATCCTGGGTGTGAGTTTTTTGTCCTAATTGTTCCTTACTCATTATTTCTCTCCTGTTTTACTTTTTATTAAACAGTATTTTAGCAATCTACCTTGTCAATGTTTTATTGACTGTAACTTGTTGTGTGTGTAGGGGGGTGCAATTTGATGGTTTCTATAGAGTTTAAAATATATCTTTACTGTACCATATTCTACCTTCAGACAGTATCATAGTCCTTCAGTTACAAGAACTTTAAAAAGTATACTTCTATCGTCAGCACTCCCATTCTTTGCTATTCCTAAGTTTTATGTCTGCATATATCATAAACATATAAAATACATTTTTATTATTTCTCTTTATTAGTCAAATATCATTTAAATAAATTTTAAAATAAGAGAAAAATATTTTAGTTTACCCACCCACTTACCATTTCTATTGCTATCCCTTCCTTATATGGATCCTGATTTCCATCTGGTATCATTTACCTTCAACCTGAACAGCTTCCTTTAATATTTCAAATGGTGCAGATCTGTTGGTGACAAATTCTTTTAATCCTTGTTTTTCTGAAAATGTCTTTTGTTAGCTTTCATTACTTTCATGTTTGAAGAATTTTTTTCTTCTCTATAAAATTCTAAGTTATATTTTTTTTCCTTTCAGTACTTCAAAGTTGTCATTATGTCTTCTATTCTTTCTGATAATTAGATAAAAACATTCTTATTATTCTTCCCCTGTATGTAATGTGTTATTTTGACATGGTTGCTTTTAATGTTTTCTCTTTATCAATTTTTTTCACAGTTCGATCATAATGTACTTTGATAAGGTTTGATTTGGGCTCATCGTGCTTGCTATTTTTTCAGTCATAAATATGTGTTCTGCTCTATATTTTTTTTATCAATTTTGAAATTTATTCAACATTGATATCTTTAAGATTTTTCTTCTGCTCCAATATCACCACCTCCACTCCTTTTGTGACTCCAAATTACACATACATAGGACCAGTTAGTGTATCTGACAAGTCACTGAAACTCAGTTCATTTATTTTCAGCTCTTCATCGTTCGGCTTCAGTTTCCACAGTTGATTTCCCCCTTTCCACTAATTTACTAATATTTCATTCTGAAGTGAATAATCTGCTGTTAATCCTATCCAGTATTTTTTTCAGATATATTTTTCATCTCTAGGTTAGGATCACTTGGGATCCTTTTCATGTCTTCCATTTCTAGATTCTCTAAACTCCTTGGGATCTTTTCATATATTTCATTACTTTGTTGAAATTATTTTTCCTAATTTAGAAATATACATTTTCCTTTTTGTGCTTGAACATGTTTATAACTATTTTAAAGCCCTTATCTGATAATTCTATTATATCTATAATTTAGTGATCAATTCTATTATTTTTCTTCTAGTTACGGGACATTATTTTTCTGCCTCTTCACATCTCTCATACATTTTGGGTGTATTATGGACATGGCAACGTTGTTGTCTGAATGTTCTTGTCTTCCTGAATAAAATATTGGGTTTTATTCCAGCAGGCACTGCATTTATTTTTTGGCAACTTCATCCTTTTAAGTCTTGCTTTTGTGATATGTCAGAGTTGTTCTAAGGCTAAAGACTAAGGTTAAATATTCCTGCTCCTGGAGCATGGCTTTCTAGGTTCTCCACTCAGTCCACTCAGTCCCTAGGGTATTCAACAAGGTTGTTCCACTCTGACTGGCTAGAACTTGAATGTCCCTCAGCACTGTGCAAATTCAGCCCAGTACCCCCTTTACCCCATAAATTCTAATTGCTTCATTAGCCCCAAACTCTAAACTCTGAATATTCAGGTCATTCAGTATTCTATTTGGGCTCTTCCTTCTTGCACTGCAATCTGGAGAATGTTTTCATGCAGAAATCCATTGCCTTGTACAAATGTCTCATTTGTGGCATGGCTAGCATGTTCTCTGTCATTTTAAATGAAACATCCAAGTCCAGCCTAATGCGACTCATTTGCTTTTTCCTGTGCTAGTGTAAAAGCTCTAGCCAGATGTTCATCACCAAATTCTTTTAAGCACTTTATATTGTAGAAAGGCCATTTTATCTTTTTTGCGTTTAGAATTCTCACTATATTCTTCAGACTGCACTTGGTTTTAGGATAAGAAGATGAGCCAGAGACAAGCCTTCCAGTAGGTAATTAATCACCTGTAATCAGCACTTATGGCCATTCACAGAAGGTGAGAGAGTCAAGTGGAGAAAGAAGTGACTTCACCATCTTTTCAGGGTTATTACAAATCCTGTTAAGGTTACACTCATTAAAATTGCTATTAACTTTTCCTCCCCCATCAGGATAGTTAATTAATTCTTTCTTATATTTTAAGATTAAGGCAATTAAGGGGAAAAAGTAAGAGTTAACATGTCCATACATGGGGAAACCTGATTTCTTTAGGAAATAATTAAAAGAGCCTCAAAAAAAAAGGTCATATAAAAATGTGGTACATTATTCTAAGCCCCTAGCATAAAAGGCAAAAATTAGCAGTGAGTGGATATTCTGACTGCTGAATTATTCTTCTATTTTGTTTTCCTGAATACTGTTTTTCATTTTGATTTTAGAAGATCCTGGTTTTATGAAACCTAGTTTACAAAACTTAAGGAAAATCCTTTTTTTTGAGACAGAGTCTTGCTCTGTTGCCCTGGCTAGAGTACCATGGCATCAGGCTAGCTCACAGCAACCTCCAACTCCTGGGCTCAAAGGATCCTCCTGCCTCAGCCTCTTAAGTAGCTGGGTCTACAGGCATGCATCACCACGCCCAGCTAATTTTTTTTTCTATTTTTAGTTGCTGGGATAATTATTTCTATTTTTTTTCTTTTTCAGTAGACACGAGGTCTCACTCTTGTTCAGTCTAGTCTCAAACTCCTGACCTCAAGCGAGTCTCCCAACCTCTCAACCTCTCAGAGTGCTAGGATTACAGGTGTGAGCCAACACTCTGGCCAAGGTAAACCCTTCAAGGAAACAAATGCAAAATTACAAACACAAAATTACTAAGACCTTCCGAGGACCCACTGAGAGGCTGGTAAAGTGGTAAATCTTTCTTGTTGATATGCTCTTTAGCAAATGCCAATTTTTTTAATCTTTTACAATGCATGCAGTTACATTTTGTTCTCTCTTTTATCTTTAGTAATTTTATATCATGTGTGATTAGTTCATTCTTTATCTTCCC
Organism: Lepilemur ruficaudatus; assembly: GCA_963574885.1. Taxonomy (NCBI): domain Eukaryota; kingdom Metazoa; phylum Chordata; class Mammalia; order Primates; family Lepilemuridae; genus Lepilemur; species Lepilemur ruficaudatus. The sequence continues at coordinate 46,361 of CAUYRT010043680.1, read as the reverse complement.
CATACTTTTTCTATAGTATCTACATAACCTGGGTGAATGTCTAATCTTTGAGAGTAAAATAGCTAATATTTTTAAAACAACATCCTGGGCAATCTTCTAAGCTTTTTACGTTTATTAGCTCATTTAATATTGCTAACATTTTATGAAATAAATACCCTACTTCCTATCTATAAAATATGTTTTCCATATTTATAGGTTTATATTGAACACTATGCTCTTCTTCTTCTTTGATTTATGGGTGTTGAGTGTCAGGAGAATACACATGATTTTGAGCACTGTCTTGGGCACCATGGTATCCTAAGAGTTTGGGTCCAGGAACAACTAATCAAATTCTGATTGGCTGGTGTTGCACATTAAGAGCCCACAAAGTCAAAAATGAGACTCCAGAGGACAAAACTGAACATTTTAATTCCTTCCCTCTCTGCATCCTACTGCTATTAGCAGATAGGGGTGGTATGGTGATCTGAAGGTGCTGCAGTAGAATGGACAGTGAAAGATGTTGCAGTGAGAGACCACTTTGAATATGCTGTTGTGAATGTTTACTTTGTTGAGCCTTAGGTGAGGTATCCCATTGTCTATATCTGGGATGCAGCAAACATCATGTATTATGTCAAAAAATTTTTCTTAGATTGAGCAAGCCAAAATGACCTCTTTCTTTACAACATCATCATGATAATTCCAGTAAGGTCAGAACTACTGACAAGGGTGAAAACAAGTCCTCAGGATCAGTAAGACAAATAGCTACAGACAATCAGAAATCCTTTCTTAATTTACTGAGTCAAGAAATATTAATTGCAATACATAATAGGTACTATATGTAAAAATAAATACCTCAATATAATTCTGAAGATTCAGATGCAATAGGTGTGAGGTGAGCCCAGACATTTATTTAATACATTTTTTTTAAATCTCCATTGTGAATTTGATGTCCCATCATGGTGGAGAGCTGCCTTAGATGAGGGAGGGGCGTACAGTGGTGTGTGAAGTAGGGGGCACATACAGGAACACCCAAACTACTTTGTGAGCTGGTGGGGAACAGATGATTTTTTTGGTGGAAGTGGAATTTAAGCTGAGAATTAAGGAATGAGGAAGGTTAAGGAGCTAAGAGGAAACACAGTAAAGGAAACAGCAAATTTGAAAACCCACAGGGCTACCTAAGAATACCTGGCAGAAGTCAGATGTGAACAGAGCTTTGACTCACCCTGGGGTACTAGTGGAGCTAATGGTGATTAAAGGGAGTCCCCCACATGGAAGCTCAATAGAAAGAAGCCCCAGACTGGTGACTGAGCCCTCTTACACCTCTGGGCTACAAGACAACTCGGTTGGTCTTTAGTGATTCTAACCATAAAAGTGGACACATTTTATCCAATCTCCTGCTGGGGAACTTCCACCTCAGGCCACCCATCTGTAGCAGGCCACAGTGAGGTCTGACCAACTGCCTGTGTTTCCTGGAGTTGTTCACAGAAGCTTACCCGACTTTATTCAGAAGAGACCAGCAACCAGTCATGGAAAAAAAAACTATGTCTCTCATTTAACACAAAGTTGTTTTCAATAATTTTTATAAACTCATCCTGTTTCCTCATTTACTTAATTCAAATTTCTTGTATCATACTCATGTCTGTGTTGAAAGCCATTTTTGTGGGCAGAAAGATTCATTTTAAATATTAAATTTTAATTACACAAATAATACATGAATACATTCTTTGTCTGAATGATTAAAACATTAGGCATAAATTTTCTTTATCTTCTCTACCCATCATGATTCTTTCCTCCGATGTAACCACTGTTACCTATTTACTATGGGTTTTTTCAGACTCTTTTTATATGTATATATAGAAATTGTAGAACATTATTTTATGAGTTTTTCTTTTTAAAATGTGCATAAATAACATCACCCTGGACTGCTGCTTTTTCACACAATAATTTTCCTTAGATATTGAACAATACCTTGTGAAAAATAGATGTCAAAGAAAGAAGGAAGGAAGGAAGGAAGGAAAGAAGGAAGGAAGGAAGGAAGGAAAGAATAATACAAAAGATTACTGTTTTTGGGCCCCTCGGTGGAACAGACCTAAGCTTGAATCTTAGCCCTACTACTTACTAATAGTTTGACTTTGAGAAGAATCATAACTTCTTTTAAGCCACATCTTTATTTTTAAAGTGGAGCTGATACTATTTATCTCATAGGATTGTAGTAAAACATAAAGAGTATCTGTCTAAAAAAAAAAAATGTTGACTGTATTTCCACCTTATCTTCATTCATTCATAATACTTGGTGCTGCATTATTCTCCTTTTTTTAATTTTAATTATTATGGGTACATAATAGTTGTATATCTTTGCAGGGTACATGTGATATTTTGATAAAGGCATACAGTGTGAATTATTAATAATCAAACCAGAGTAATTGGGGTATCCATCACCTCAGGCATTTATCATTTCTTTGTGTTAGGAACATCCCAATTCCACTCTTTTAGTTATTTCAAAGTATATCCTAACTAAATTGTTTATAGTCACTTTGTTGTGCTATCAAATATTGTTCATTCTATTTAACTATCTAACTATATTTTCATGCCCATTAACCATCCCCCCAGCCAATGTTTATTCAAAGTCCAAGGGCTCTTTATTAGCAGGTAGTGAGTCCTGCCAGGACTGGGTCCTTGCCTTCAGGGGAGCCTGTTTTCTTCTGGCCTAGTGTGGGTCCAGAACTGCCTTCCAGGAAGTAAGGCCTGGACTCGAGGGCTTCAAAAGTCTGCTTGGCACTTTATTTTAGTATGGCTGAGCTGGTACTCAAGTTGCAAAACAAAGTCCTCTTAACTTTTCCCTTTCCTTTCCCCAGGTCGAAGAAGACTCCCTGAGCCACACTGCCTATGTGCCTGGGGGGGGGGGGTGACACACAGACACTGGCTTGGGTGCCACTGTTGTCTCCCTGGGTTGTGTGTACCTCAAGTCCACTGGCTCTGAGCCAGCACAGCCACAGGAATTGTCCACAGACTTCAGCCTTTGTGTCCCGACTGCCTTAAGGAATGTAGTCCAGGCCCCAGGCTGCTTTTTGTCAGCCGGTGGTGGGGCTAGCAGGAACTCAGGCTTCAGGGCAAAGGACTTCTCTCAGGCTGGGCTGATCTAAATGCTCCTTCTGTGGGCACCAGCAGAATTCTGCCCTATATTGTGTTCCCCTGTGCCAGGGCAGCCCTAGGTTTCAATGCAAAGTCCCACAATCACTTCATTCTTCCACCCCCAGGCACATGAATCCTCTCTCCAATGGACGCGCTGGTGTGGCACTGCCAGGGGGCAAGGGAGGGGTGGAACAGGCAGTGTGAGACTGTCTTTTTTGCTCTCTTCAGTACCTCTTTCCTTGATATAATGTTAAAACCAGGTAGTATGATTGCTTACCTGGATTTTGGCTCTTCTGAAGGTGCTTGCTTGCATGGATAGTTGTTGAATTTGGTGTTCACGTGGAGGGAAGATCACTGGAGGTGTCTATTCGGCCATCTTGCTCTGCCTCCTCCACGTTCTTCTCCTTCTAATTGGATGGGCAGCTGATAGTCTACAAGCAAAATCTTCCAAATGCTTCCTGGAAATGTCCACCTGGGTATCCCCATCAGTGTGTCCAAAACCATGATGTTCCATCTTAAACTAGTTTCTCTTCCTAATAAACCTGTATCTACTTGCTCAGTCACATAGCCTCATCTTTGCACCTCAGTGGTTCATGCCACACCCTGGTCTGCCCAGCCACTTCTATAGTTTAGATTCTCTAATGCTTTCCCGCATTAGAGCCCTTATCTTATGAATAATCTCTCATTCTCCAGCATCTTTTAAACTAGCTCCCAATTCTTCCTTAGCTTTAATTACCAATAAGCCTTTCTATTATCCAAGATAAGAGTCAGCATCTTGAGCCTGGCATTCACGGCTCTGCACAATCTGGCCCCAAGTAGTAGTGTTTGCAAACTTGTTTTTCAGTTTCCATATATCAGTAACTCCAACAAAGTCAACTGCTCTCTGTTGACTGTTTCCCTGTGCTTTCCAGTCTCTGTCTTTGCTCATGTTGCTCCCGCTATATCAAATACCCTTTCTCCCATTCTCATCTCTACATAGTCAGTTCCACCAAGACAAAACATAATACAGTGAATTTAAACATAGTATGTGGAGCCAAACATACCTGAGTTCAAATTCTGTCTCTGTCCCAAATTAAGTAACATCTTTTTAATGTTTCTTTTTCTCACTTATTAAACTATAGAAACTACTTCATAGGATTTTAATAAAAAAATTAAGATAATATATGAGAGGGGTTGAGTAAATGTTGGTCAAAGAATAGACAATTTCAGTTACATAGGAGGAATAAGTTCAAAAGATCTATTGTACATCATGGTGACTATAGTTAGTAACAATGTATTACATTCTTGAAAATTGCTAAGAGAGTAAATTTTGTGTTCTTATAAGAAAAAAATGATAAGTATGTGAGGTAATACATTTGGTAATTGGTTTGATTTAGCCATTCTACAATGTGTACATATTTCAAAACAATATGTTGCATGTGATAAATATATACAATATTTATCAATTTAAATAAATATATATAAAAATCCTGTGCATATAGCCACTCTTTCATTTTGCCTTAGATCCTTCCTGTGAACAAAGCTAGGTACATTAGTCCCCACACAAATCGCCACCATGGCCAATGGAAGCCCTCGTTAAGAGCAGAAGGACAGACTGCTGAGAGAGATGGATCTCCCCAGCCCCCCCATGCAGGAGGGTTTGCTTAACACACACACACACACAAAAGAGAGATAAAGTACAGAAACGCCTAAGCAGGAAATTGGTGCTAAGTAATCATCAACTGTCACTATCAATACTAAAGCCTACTTCAAATGCCCTTGGTTCCCTGAGGTCCTTCTAATCCTAGAAGATATAAGTTACTTCTGAACAGCAACAACATTTCAGTTGTGCCTCTTTTAAGATATTTATAATTTTATATATTACTGTATAGTTACATTTCCTTTGATCGTAATTTTTGAACCCCAAATTGCAATGAGTTTGCCAAACGATTACTGAGTTTTTATCAATTGTGTAAGAAATTCTCAGGGTAGTTTAGATGTGGAAAATAGATGTTTCTAAAAATTTTTATTTTTATGAGAAATATGGCACACACCATTTGAAATCAGAACTCTGTTAAAAAAAAACTCACAAGACACAAGTCCACTACACACATATGAACTGCCACCCCCTTGGGGATAGGGACCAGCTTTCTTTTTGAACTCATGTGTGATGCTCAACATAGGACATTCACAAAATTTATATCAATGAAGCCCTATTTGTAAGAAAGGAAAGAAGCAAATAGCAATATCCTAACACTAGATCTTAAATCACGTGTTCTTTCCAATGCTTATCACATCTTTTCAAGTCCTCTATTTAATTGATCAGAAAATAATGTTGCATTAGATAATCTTCTCAAATGAGGACGACAGAGAGATTTACTAGACTGTGGGTTAGAGAAGAAAGTTATTTTCACAAAGCTTCTCTGATGATAGATCCACATTAACTTCAAGGATTCCAATGACCCTTTAAATTAATGATGATTATACATATAGCTCGAAAGCCCATAACTATATAGAGCAGTATTTTAAAGGAATGATTGATAAGGCCCTCCGTCATCAAAATAATCAAACTCTCTTTGTTTGACTAGATAACATTTAACTTTTGTACACTGAGGGTTTTTTTTTAAAAAAACAGAAAATTAGTCAAAGGTCATAATAGAATTTGAAATATTACCTTGACTCTCTTTACTTTCTTTTCATGAGGACTGAATGGAAAGCAATGCTCAGAATGTTCTGTTGCAGAGAGATATGTCTTGTAATATTTCATTTCACGGAATCTGGAGCCATAGAGAAAGCCTGTCTCCTGGAACAGAGAAAAGAAAGCAGTAGTAATATTTGAGAGGTACTGGAAATAGTCCTGAAAAATTTGTTTCATGAGCTTATCAGAGGATAAGAATCATTAGTAGTTAATATTAATAGTAAATTATATATGTAATATATAATTCATGTGTATCTGTATATGTATGATTTCAGTATATTCATCTATACTATTATATAGTATGCTCTGTGTTTATTATTACATAATTCAGCATGAAATTATGTGAGCCAAAGCCTATAAACTACTATGCGTTTTCCTGAATAAATCCTTTAAAATATCAATCCTGGGAAAAACGATAGACACCTTTAAAACTTAGAACTAGACTTCAAAAGAGCCTGCAGAAGTTAATAAAGAGGTGTGAGTAAGTCCCGTTATTTTGTCAAGTCCTACCTTCTGTGGGGGTAGAAAACCAAAATAGCAGGTCAGGTATAAAAAAAGATTCTGTTGATTAAAAACAAAATACAGGCCAGGCGCAGTGGCTTACACCTATAATCCTAGCACTCTGGGAGGCTAAGGCGGTGGATTGTTTGAGCTCAGGAGTTCAAGACCAGCCTGAGCAAGAGCAAAATCCTGTCTCTACTAAAAATAGAAAGAAATTAGCTGGACAACTAAAAATACATATAGAAAAAATTAGCCAGGCATGGTGGCGCATGCCTGTAGTCCCAACTACTTGGGAGGCAGTAGGATGGCTGGTATCATCATTTTCTAAGTGGCTTGAACTTGATGGGACCTATGTTGAGAAATAAGTTTTATATTTTTTATTTTTATCTTTTAATTCCATTTTCCACAGGGCAATATATGTAGCCTAAACATTTGTACCCATGTAATATGTTGAAGTAAAAAAAAAATTAAAAGTGAAAAATAAATAAAACTTGGATACCCTTAAAAAAAATAATAATAATTCTATTTCCACAAACTTTTTGAAGTCCCCCCCTTCACAGATACAGATACACACACACACACACACACACACACACACACACACACACACTTTTTCCCCTATTTCCAATTCCTGTTCTTACATTTTTTTTATATGATTTGTTAGTGGTGCATATTTGGCTTCTCTGGCTGGTCCTATGTTGGTGGAAGGAATAAAAATTAGGGAGCTATCAGTAATTAATCAAGTCCCAGCCATTTGGGGCTGACTGTTAACAAAAGTTATTGTTTGTCTTCCTGGAATGTTTGCTGAAGACGGTGGTCTGACTTTCTACAACTCTGACTTATAGAGAGTAGGTTGGCTTCCTGGGCTGATTAGTGCAGATAATAGGTTGGTTTTCTGGACTGATTGCTACAGATTGTACATTCAAGTTCTGTTTCTACATATGATCTGACCACTAGCAATTTGTATATTCAATCTTTCCCCTAAAAGCCACTCCAGTCACATCTTTGCCCCCAACATTCCCTTTCAACTATTCTTGTCAAGGTCATCAATGACTAATTTTACTAAACCCAATAGCCAACTCTTATTCTTATTTTATCTAACCTATCAGTAACATTTGACAATTGATTCCTCCTCCTTGCTGGATATATTTTCTTCACCTAGCTTCCAGAATACCGTACTGACTTGATTTTCCTCCTACCTTACCATCTAGTTTTTTTTACCTCTGTATGACCCAGTTCCTTTCAGTTCACATTTGTTTAATATTTTAAAATTTTCTGAGAATCTTAGAGATTCCTCCAGGTACAATCTCTTGTGTTAATTCATAGGATGGGTTAGTAAAATAAACAATTACAACCCAGGTGTCTTGACTCCTAATTCAATGCTCTTTCCCACTGTAACAGGCTATCTCTGGTGTTTGGATTTCAATTCCTCCTCATCTTATTGTCTTAAGGTGGGAACATTTTTTAATTTTTGAATATTACAGAACTTATAAAAATTATACAAACAACTAGGTAAACCATCTTTCATATAGGGGAAAAAATGCACCACCAACAACAAAAAGATTACATCTGGGTTTTTAATTATAAATACTTTATTAATCAGTATTTCACACTAGGAAAATGCATATCTTAGTTTACCATGTTCATTTGAACACAACCCTTTAAATATATGAACTGTTTGATGGAAGTGATTATGTGTTACTCATCCTGTATTCTTAGCACATAAACCTCTACCTGACATACAGTAGGTGCTCCATAAATGTCTGATGAATAAATGAACCAATGAGTGAGTATTCTCTCTTAGATTAAAAGCTATGGTGAAGATTAAGTTTCTCAAATTAGAATTTAAAGTTCAATTGTGGGAACCAACTGTTTCTGAATTTAAGAAATCAGAAGTTGGAAATTGGATCTATTCTCTTGCTCAGATCCCTTCGGCAACTTTTGACAAATCCCTGTACTGCTCCTAGGTCTTTGCTTTTGCATTTAAATAGTGGTCTGAATGTGCTTCTTAGGCATCATAATTTTATTCAAGCAGTATTTTTCAAGTCCTTGCAAATCCTTAAGTGAAAGGGGACACATTCACCAAGAATTATTATTTTATAATGACATAGAAGAGAAGGATTCTTCAAATCAGTTTGCAAAAACAGCCACTTCAGCAACTTCCTATCTCTCTGCCCCAGTTTTCTAAATCAGCCAATAATAATTATTCCCTATAAATCAGATCTCCTTGAAGTTTTCTTCGTCTTTACATTTGCAGCAAGCTGGCTGCTTTTCCCTCATTACATTTTATGTCTGTTTTGTTTGCACAGTCCCCTTTCTCCCTACCATTGTAATTCTCACTGTGTCATGAAATGCTAAATTTATGGGTAGAAAAATGTTGGTATCTAGCAGCTCTTAATAAAAAATGTATTTTAATTACAAAAAAAAAGGAATTAAAAATCAAAACACTCCACTCTTTGCAAGGACTGGTCTATTTGCAAATTCTGACAAACAACCTGTGAAATGGCAAATTACTCTGAAGAGAACTCTATTTCCCATTTCCTGGACATTCAGGGATCTATGTGCAGCAACATTCAATAAAATAGACTTCTGTTCTCAATATGGGAGAGAAGTTATTCTATACATATGGTTAACACCCAGAGTAGGAAAAAAATAAAGAGCATGATAGGGAAGGCAAAGTTAAATTCCGCTTCTCAGAGACTGATGATCTTTCTAGACCTAAGTCCCACAATATAGCCCTCTAGCCTCATGGAGAAAAACTTAAGGATCAAATAAAGAAAACTAATGACTGATTTCTCTAACACAATATTTAAACATGCACCGTTAAGAAAATCCACTGAAACACAATAGGTATTTAATAAATGTTTGTTGAGTGAATTGCTCACCAGATCAGAGAGTGTCAAATTTGAAGAAGCTTGAGAAATCATCTACAGTTAATGAAGGGCCAGAGATATTAAATTAATCATCTAAGATCACAAAGTGAATCAGTGGAGGAGATGACACTAGAATTCAAATCTGTCTCCCCATGCAATGTTCTTTTCACCAGGAGAGTCAATAGAGGTATTTGACTTCCAACCACCTTTCCCACCTTTCAGTAAGCAAGAGCCATTTGCAATTAAGCTTACTAGCATCTTCCCCAGAATTTATTCTCCCTTTAGTCCATTTTACCCATACACATACCTGAAAATAATAAAGGGCCTCACAAAAGTCACCTGAGGCAGGGAGTTTGAGGTTGCTGTGAGCTAGACTGACGCCACAGCACTCTAGCCCGGGCAACAGAGTAAGACTGTCTCAAAAAATAAATAAATAAATAAGATTGCTGCTTTCTCTGACATTTACTTTAAAAATCCTATACTTTAGTTAAGCATGAATGTCTGTTAACACAAAATGTCTGTCTGTGTTCTTACGAAGACTGAGGAGTCTTTGACCATGTTCTTTCCTTCCTCAAAAAGAAAAATTGTCCTAATTTCAACAAGAAAAGTATGATTTTGTGTTTTTAATTAATTATAAAAGTGTGAGCTCTGGGTAATATAGGCTAAGTGTATAAAACTACTATTTATTACTGATATTTTATATTGAAATATAATACTTGGTTATAAAAAACTCAAAAAAAAAAGTCACTTGAGGCAGGAGTCTTCTCCAAGTTTCCTTTCTATGGTGCTTTGTGACAAGTGAGCAAATCACAACCTCTGTGTTCCTGCTTTTAGCATTGTTTTTCAAATAAACTATTGTATAAATATCACACATCAGATACACATTAAGTAAGGAAATAAGGAAACATATTCAGAAAAGGAATCATTATGTAAACAGTTCTCTGATAGATTAAATATCAATTAAACCTTTGTAAAAAACTCACTTCCTGTCCAATTTATCCTTCCTGTTTTGTACAATCACTGTATACTGTGCATATTACATCATTGTGCTTATTACTCTGTGATCTGTGATTACATATATATTTTTTTTCTTTACCTCAACAAGGCTGACAGCACTTCAAATGCAGCACTTCAACAAAAGGTCCGAGAATAAATCACGTTTGATCAGAGACTGGCATAAAGATACAGTATCCCTGATGTATATCTGTTGAATATATGACTTTGTAAGGGGCCAATGGTCACTCTTTAAAGACAACCAAGAGAAAGACCAAATTGCTTTTGCTAATTTCTCAATTTCAATCCAGTAACTACAATCAGACACAAAGGTTGCCTAAATGTCCTCCTCCATTTAAACTATGTCTGGAGGCTCCAACCAACTAGCAAGTCAGAAATGCTAGGAAGATATTTAATGAGTTTTTAACTTATTAAAAAGGAGATCATATTTTGGGTCCCAGTGTCCCCAACATCTAATTATAATATTGTGATGCTTATTTAACAGAACTAAATGGATTATTTTAAAGAAAGTATTTGTACTGAGCTTCCATGAAACCTGAAAGTGATAACATGAGAATTAATGTAATAGTGTATTAATATCAGACAATTATTTCAGGGGACTAGAAGAAAACTACAGAGAAAGACTTGCTAGCAATAGTCTCATTAATAAAGGAACAAAGATATGAAACTAATCAACAGTCACTGAATTATTGAGTCCCAGGCTCATCTGCTCTAGTTTTATGAGTCAAAAATCAAAATTGCATGAATTGGTAAACAATCTTCACAAACATCAGAGTCAAATTAAGGAAATTATCAAACACACCAAATGTAGCTCAGCATATCATCAAACCATTAAAAGAGGAACTTTATACCAAAAAGAACCATACACACCAGGATCTTGTGCAGATGGAATAATAATAGCCAGATGGAACAATAAACTCTGATGCTTGGCAGCATGAACCTTGGCACAGTGATTATATGTCATGTGGAAAGTCAAGGGGTGGTCTTTGCAGAATCTATCCAAATGAGTCTCAGGAAAACCATTCTGAACAAAGAGAAGAAGACAGACCTTGGATTTTAAGAAGTCAAGATGACCACATGGTATGGGTATAATAGAAACACCAGGGATATTGAAGTGGGACAGAGCTAGGCACTAACAATAAATCTACCAACTATTAGTTGTGACATTAAATTGTTAGCTCTTTTGTTTCCTCTAGAAAATGGGAGTCATAACACCCATGTCATAAGGTTGCCAGGATTAAATATAGATTCTAATCCTGGACAAATCAGAGCACACTCTGTGTCCCAACCTGTAAAACATTGTTAGATTGTTTAAGTAAACACAATGACCCTGAAGAGTGTCTGTCACATCACAGGTTGTCACCATGAATAATTACTACAAAACCACTAGATTGCTGTCTTCTATCCAAGTGGTTCAATGTACTGGATTTCAAAATGGCTGCCTGAGACATAGACAGTACTATGTATTCACATTATTATTCTTTCTGGACATATAAGGGGAAGTTTCCAAGCCTCATGCACAATTAGGTTGAGACCATGGGACTGGGTTCTGGCCAAGTAAATGCAAGTAGAAAGGAAAAGCCACTTCAGTCCTGCCCTTCACATCCCCTGTGGGGATGGTTATACATCTTTCAGGCCCTGACTCTCCACCCTGCTATGTTAAATTCTTTTTCCATCCCTAAGTAATATTTTTTTGCAGAGTCTATAACTTTCTAGTTGTTTTTAATTATTAATACATGGTCCAATCTAGTTTAAAACTTCAGTATTCAAAGCTCTCCCCACTCTCTTCCCCAGCATAAGAGAGAACAGTGGCCCTGGCTTCCCAGGGTGGAGAGAGAGGAGGAAAATAGCTGAGCCCCCTCTCTACTCTAGGTAGAGACTCTGAGGTTGGGGTCAGGGAGGAAGTGGGGAGATGCATAGTCTTCTTCAATGACTGTCCACATGTCCCTTGTGAGGATGTGAGGATGAATCTGGCTTCACTCTGCTTCTTCTAGTTTTTATTTGATGTGTGTAGACTCCTTTGATGAGTTGTTGGTCCTCACATCAGTGCAAGATTTTCTCGGGGACAGTTTTCTGGCTCTCTCCAAAACCTGATCAATGGAGCAACTATTTCTCTCACAAGCCTTGCTTATTGTACAAGCCCCTTCTCCCTTGTGTGGGTTGGGCATCCCTTTGCTGGGCCTGGTGGCCACCTGGGCAGCCCTGAGCTGCTGCCCCTTCTCTGAACCCCTCTATAGGGAGCCCCAGGAACTATTATGTTTGAACTCTCTGAGGACCAAAATAAACAAAATGTGGCAGAGATCACTTCATATTATTCTCAGACATGCCTCATTGTTGTCCTTTCAAGATGGCAGGTCTGTGCTACACCCATGGCTTTCCAACTCCAACTCCTTATAGTCCTTGTGTGTGTTGATACTCATCCCCACTCTCCCAAGAATTCACCCTGTGTGTTTTGGGTTAAGTACCAGGGTGGACCAGCTGATTTTTTTTTTTCTCTTTCACCTCAGCAACTATTTCTCTAAGAATCAGATGACCCTTATTTTCAGCACTCCTAATTCTCACAGGCAGTTCTCTCGGAGCTGCTTCATTTGATTTTCCTGCACTCCAAGAAGAGAGGGAAGAATCTTCTAAGAACATGACTCTCACCACAAGAACAACCACATGATGACTAGTCCTCACTCCAGTCCCCTTCTCACTCAGACTTGAGAGGGGTATGGGGAGGCAGTCCCTAGTGGAAGGGGGACCATTTCTCCCAACTCTCAAACACCTTTGGAAGCATCTGGCCTGATGATAGGCAGCTCCCTTGATTCTCCTCAGAGGCGGAGTACTTAATGCCTTCTGTTTTTCAGCTTCAGCCTTAGCCCAACTCTGGTACAACACCAAACCATTAGCTTGGAGCCTCAATACTAAGTCATATGCAGCATTCTTGAAGCCGGATTTCTAAGACAAGAGCAACATTTCATCCCAAATATTTTACCAGAAGTATCTTTTTTTCTCACATTTGGAGAACTTTCTCTGGTCACATGTCCGAATCTCTAAACTAGACCGTGAGTTATTTAAAGGTAGGTATCACATTTTACCCATTCTTATGTTCCCAGAAACTAGCAAATACTTAGCACTCAGTGAGTATTCAATAAGCCTAGAATGAATGAATAAATTAATGAATGAATGCTCAATCCGTGAACTAGTTTCCTGGCTTGTTTCGCCAGGCTTTAGCCCAGATCATCTAGAAAAGCAGAACCTGATGCAAGGATTAAATGGTTGGTACTTTACCAGGGAGGTGTAAGCCCCGAGTGGTACAGGTGAGGACACAAGGGGAAGTGAGGCCAGGGAAGATGCCGCACAGTGAGAGGCAGTGCACTGCCACGCTGGGGAGACATGAAGAGGCACAGCACGCAGCTCGGAAAGCATGTACCCTGAGCATGCAGCTCTCCTCCAGAAGCATGGTGAGGAGTAATTGAACCTTGGAGCAGCCCACCTGAGAGAGGTAAAAGGGATAATTTATCTTCCCAGCTTCTGCTCTCAGTGGTCAAAGTTTACGGCAGGGGAGCTGACTTTCCCACACTTCCAGGTTCTGTCATGTGACCTCCTGGTAGTGGCTCAGAAAGTCAGGCCCCATGTCCCATGGTGTGGCATTTTATCTAAGTCGAGAGATGAAGGAACATAAGCCCAACTCCAAGTGGACCTGGGAGGTTCAGGGTTTCTGGTCAAACTCCCACCTGCATGGAGTGCTTGGCAAGGATACTGGGAGAGACAGAAGCTGCAGCACAGCCTGGGAGGGAATCAGCACCTTCAGAAAGGAGGATAACATAAAAAAAGTACACAAAGTTTTCGTTTTTAAAATACATTTACTTACTGCCTTTTCTCTTTGACTTCACGAAGAAGAAAACACTTAGAGATATTCAGAGACCATACTTCTCTGCAATTTGAAGATGGAAAACACTGAATTCAATTTAGTGCTACATAAATGTACACCATTTCATGTTACCTGTAACACCAGGAAACATTTAACCTTCTCCTGGCAAGAAATTAAGCTTTGGTAGTTGCCCATTCTGATTCTTGGAAGTTCTCTTCACTGCGTCCCTGCTCAGAAACGGGAATGGAGTTGCTTTTGATGAATTAAAACAGCAGTGAACCTCTGCCTTTTCCTAGACAAGCCAGGGCGCACCCTGTCAGTCTTTGACTGCTGCAGAAATTCCCCTTATATAGCAAGTCCATTGAAAACATTCTCTTGTCCATGTCTCACATGTCACTGGAGGGGTGGGTGGTGCAAGGGGCCTTCTGCACCACAGTTCAGCTGGGAAGCAGCAGAACACATAAACCAAAGCTGGTCTGGACAGAAGAGGGAGGGAGGGTAATACTGAAAACATGTGGAGCCTAGGAGATTTTCTCATTCATCTTTGGCTGATGGAAGATGGTCTGCTGCTAAGTGAAGAATGGGCCCACAGTAATGAAGCTATCTGCAACACTGAGAGCTTCTTGGCCATGGCACATAGCTCAGAATTACTGCCACTGCTGGGGTGTCAGAAGCCATCAATTGTCCCAGACTCACCTGCTGGGCTCAGAGCCATGGACCATGGGACTGAAACATCATCATTCTCCCAGATGAAACCACTTTCCTCTTTATCACTGGCATCCCCTCACCCCTGCCAAACATTTCCATTGATCAAGTCCCATTATTTTTCCAGGTACAGTGTCATGGAACATAGAGTAGCATCATCCTTCTTCCTCACAGTTCACATCCACCAAGGAGTTATTTCCTTTTCTTTCACATGAATTACTGTCCAACAGCCCAGATTTTTCCCTTCTATGTGTCCTGAATGCAGAGTAAGGGGCAAGAGAAATCCAGGCAACTAACTCTGTTTTGAGCTAAGCAGTTCTCTCCATCATTTCTGCCACTTGGTCCAAAGGTCCTTTGTGTCTATCCACAGCCACCGAATACTCTCCAAATAAGCCATGGGGTGTAGCATGGAAAGAGTGCCTTGTCTTTGGATTCAGGGCCATTTTAGGGCTCATCTGAATCTAATCACTTATGCAAATCAGGAATTCCCTCTGATTATAGTCCTCCTGTTCTTGGTTTAAACTCTTCCAGTGAAAGGAGATGAAGGCTACCCCAAAGCTTTCGTTTCATTGATGGAAATATCTAATTGCTATAAATCTCTTATGAATAGCAACCCAGCACCTGCTTCCTTATAACTTTCACCTATTGGGCCACAAAACACAAACTGAATCATCTTTTACTATAACAAGACATTTGAGAATCCCCAAAATTCACTCCCTGGTGAGGACATCTGTCCTGTGGTCTAGCCACAATCTCTTCTCAATTCTCATGTTAAAATATAGTTTGTCCTTCCAAATTCTTCAGCATGATCCCTTTTAAATATTATGTGTGGAACTGTACCAAATATTTCAGCCATGACCTCATTAATGAGGCAGATTGTGGAACCCTTGCCCTTGTGCACCTCTTCTTGTTATTTCTATAAATAGTATGCAAAATTGCATTAAATATAGTAAAAGCTGAATTATACTTTGGTTCATATTAAGCATATAGACTAAAGCTCCAGTAAGATCTTTAACAAATATTTTACTTCAAAACTATATCTCCCCTTAGTCCATAATACAGTTGATTTTTAAAAATCTGTCATATTTTTTATTTATTCCCAATTAAATTATATTTGGTTCATAATTTTAACTTGTTCCTCTCTCTTTGGATCCTGACTCTTATCCAGTATATTGACTTTCCCTTCTGACTTCCTATGGTTCCAAAATGTAATCAATCAGTTATGTTCCCATTCAAGTCATTAATAAAAATAGAAAAGCAGAGGTCAAAGCCTAGAAATACCTCTTGAAGAAATAGTTCAAAGCTGACACTAATACATTAGCCAATACTCTTTAAGTATATAATTACTTATGAACCCTAGTAATTTCACCCATTTCACCATCTTCAGTTCAACCCATTAAACACCTGCTAATCCCTACTGTATGTCAGTAAATGCAAACATGTTAGAACCTGTTCTCTGCCCTCAAGAGGTTCACAGTCTCACGGAGAAATAATTGTGCATGAAATAAATAGCAGTGCCCTGTGATGGGTGTCATGATATAAGTGGACTTGGAGTCCAACATAGGCTCAAGAGGGACCAGTAGATTCAACCCAGAATTGTTGAGGAAACCACAAAAAACAATGTGGGTTTTTTCTTCTCCTCACCCCACCCCCCGCCACCTTTTTGTGAGCTAAGTTCTCAAAAATGTAAAAAGTAGAGACTTTACAATAGTGCTGACACCAAGGGTGGTGTAGACAAGAAAAGATTCTACTTAGGTCAACCAAGTACAGGCCCATTTCACATGATGACCTCCCCTCTAGGTTCTAGGTCTCCCATTCTCTAGCTCTAAAGCTTGTGAATGCCATAGGCATGGAAAGGGGAGTTGTCCACATTGGGTGAAGCATTTACATTGCACAGATGGGCATCAGACAGGCATCACCCATGCTGGGCTATCAATGGGCCATATTGCCACTGAAGGGAGGTCATGAATGACAATGGAAAGGTCAAGTAGCAATCCCACACCACAGGTGTTGTATGGTGCTCACTAGCTCTAACTCTCTCATCCTATGCCTTTACTGTTCATTGACTAGGCTCTATGAGGGAAAGTTTTATTTTTCACATATCAAAGTATTCTTCCAAACTTTTTGTGTAGCCAAGAGTCCTTTTTGTTTCCCTGAAGACTTCAGACTTTCGAAATCCAAAGCCAACAACAAACTATTTTTCCCCCACTGGTTTTTTAATGTGTCACCACTTACCAGAAGCAATATTTGCAGACAGCCTAACTGACTCAAGCAAGGCCAAGGTTAGAACAGAAAAAAGAAAATGTTGGTAAATAATTCAAAAGTATTATTCACACCAGGTATGGTGGCTCAGGCCTATAATCCCAGCACTTTGGGAGGCTGAGGCAGGAAGACTGCTTGAGGCCAGGAGTTCAAAACCAGCCTCAGCAAGAGCAAGACCTTGTCTCTACAAAAAATAGAAAGATTAGGCCAGCATGGTGGTGCAAGCATGTAATCCCAGCTACTTGGGAGGCTGAGGCTGGAGGATGTTTGAGCCTAGGAGTTTGAGGTTGCAGTGAGCTATGATACCACTGCACTCTAGCCTGGATGACAAAGTGAGACCCTGTCTCAAGAAAGAAAAAAAAAAAAGTATTTTTCTGCCTCAGATGAGTAGGTGATCATCAGCAGATAAGAGGAAGAACATTCCAGAGAGCAAGGCATGTGCAAAATGAATGAGAAACCATCGTTTATGGGCAATTTGTCTGATATCTTACTAAAATTCTGATATTTTTTGTCTAGTAAATTTCTCTAATCAAATCATTCAATGGCAAAATCCAAACAAAGGATATTAGATTAGTCTAGCCAGACTTTGTTATTTGGAACTTACTATTTTCAGTAATTTCATCTTCCCTTCCAGAGTGCTCCAATCCATCTCTAAATACTTAAATTTGATCAGGGATTGATGTCATTTTCATTGATGTGTTCTTTTCAGAATTTGTCTCATTCCTCCTTTTGAAAATTAGTGATTTTTCCATTTCAATCTTCCAGTACCTTTTTCATTCCCAGCAATTAAACAATAAATGAGATAAAATTTTAACATATTTATTGATCACTTTCTATGTTGTAGGCCACTGGTCCTAAGTGTTTACATTTACCAAAATTTGGGTTCATAACCATGCCTTTTTGCCCTTTCTAACTTGAAGACCATTTCCTTGATGTAGGAAATATTAATAGAAGCAAAACAGACAATGAATCATTCTCCTTCCTTTAAGCAGTCAACTGTACACCATCTACCCAAGCATTAAGCAAATCTTTTTTTGTTGTTCTTCTTGCTTTAAATATAGATAAATAAAACCCTGTTTTCTACAGCACAGTTCATTGAGTTGCAGTTCTTCATAGTTTTGCCAGTTTTGCCAGTTTGTTCCCCTCTTTGGTATCCTTCCTTAACTTACATCACTACTTCTTCTTCAATGTACGTGCTCTTTAAAATCCAAGTTTTAAACTAAATGTCCTTTACTAGAGGGAAATGGTACAATTAATTATGGTGCATTCATTACATAAAATAGTCCACAATCATTACAAAGAATGAAGTTCATCAATACATTCTGACATGGGAAAATATCCTTGGTATATTTTCAGATAAGGAAAAGTCAGATAACAATACATAGTTGAATCCTGGTTGAGTTTCCTTAATTATATATTTAATAGGGGTAGTATTTTACAAACATTACATCTTTAAATTTTAAAATTCCTCCTAAAACATTGACCCTGTGCAGTCTTTAGCCTTCAAGACCAGGCCATACATGAGATTCCTCCTGTCAATGAAAGAGAAAGTGAGTACTTAATATCTTTAGCAAAACAACAGAATTGAAAGCAAGACTTTGGGGACTAATCACTGGATAGTGTTTCAGGAAAGGAAAGTTTAGATAAGGTGAGAGAGGGGAAAATCCCAACTTTTCTGGACAAGGGAAATGTGGAAAGAAAAGAGCTAGAGGCCAAATGAACTGATAGGAGAAAGAGCTCAGGCAATTGAGTTCCAGTTTTCATTCTAAGCTTGAGCCTACAGAGGCAAAGTTGAAGGGTACACCAAGTTTAGAGGGTTCTTACCATCCTGCCCATTTTGGATTCCATGAGGAGACCACTGTCACTATAGAAGGGTCAGCATAGTTAAGAGAGAGAAAGAGAGAGAGAGTTTAAACTCCTGAGTCTCTCCTAGCTCTTATGAGACAGGAACACCCTGAGTGGAGGTCAGGCCCATGAACCTGCCATGGGGTCTACTATGATGACAAGTGAAGTAAAGGCATGGCCCGGGGTCTAAATGGAAGATGTGGCAGAGACTTAGAAGTGTCAGTTGCATGTTCCAGAGCCAAGGAGAGGCCTAGTTTGACAAGGAAACCATTGGACCTGAACAAAATGAGAGAGATCACATCACAAGTTACATAAGCCACAAAACTAGGAACCAGGTGGACAAGTGACATTCATTCAAAGACCATAGGTCAGTTGGAAGATTTTAGCCATTCCTTGCCAGTGAGGTCAAATGAGCCACCTTCTTCCCCATGTACACTCATGTGCACTTTAGAGAAAATGGGTGGGAGGACGTGAGGGAAGACACCTCCTCCTCCATCTGTGCTTATATAGGGTGGACCAACCATCTCAGTTTGTCTGGGACTGTCCTGGTTTTAGCACAAGAAGTCCCATTTATCAGGAAACTTCTCAGACCTGGGAAAACAAGAATGATTGATCACCCAAGTATAAATAAGTATATATTTATGTGTGTATGTACAGTAAAAGGTCTGGAAGGATAAGATATACATGAAAATGTTACAGCGCAATTTCTGCACTATCTTTCAGAAATTGAATAAAATGTGTTTTGAGCACAGAAAGCTGAAGAGAAATTTATATGATAAATATGTGTTTCTTTTGTAAAAAGTTAAATCCGTGCTTAGAGATGAAGTCACACCACCACATTTTTCTTTTGCAGAGGAGTAATATGTGACTCTAACACCAGCCCTTCTCTTTTCTACACTTTCCTTTTGCTCCAGATAACAGTGTTATCTGGACTATTTGAAAAATACCCCCAATTTATAGATAAATGCTTGGCTAGTATCACTCCTTCTTTTTATTACTATTATGAATACAACAGTGTTAATTTTCTTCCAAGTTTTCCCTCACTTCTACTGAATTCTCTTGGCTAAAAATAAACCTAAAATTAGTAATCTTCCTTTATTTTTTATTTTACCTTTCCAGAAATGAAATCCACAGAAGGACAAGAATTCATGAGATATTGAGGGAACATTCTAACATCAAATGTGTTGAAAGAAACCATAAAGAAAAATATGAAAAATTTCAAATTTATTATGTCCCAAAAGAACAATTCCAAAATTGCAAGCAAGGCTCAAATTTTGGAAAAAATAATTTAGTACTCATTATCAAAAAAGTATTAATATGTTCTACAATAATGGGAATATAAAACATAATCAAGAAATCTACATTCTAGTATCAAACCTGTTCCTTAATGGCAGTGTGATCTAAGACAAACTACTTAACCTCTCTGAGACTCATATTCATCATCTGGAAAATACAGACCTCATATTCATAAAACTTCAGAAGATTGTTGTTGACTCCCATGACATCACATAAAAACACTTTGGAAAGTATAAATGCTACATACAGGCATACCTCATTTTATTGCACTTTGCATTACTAGACTTCATAGATTTTGCATTTTTACAAATTTAAGGTTTGTGGCAACCCTGAGTCAACCAAGTCCATTGGTGTCATTTTCCAACATCATGTACTCACTTCATGTCTCTGTGTCACATTTTGGTAATTCTCTCAATATTTCAAACTTTTTCATTATTATTATATCCATTATGATGCTCTGTGATCAGTGATCCTGGGTGTGATTATTGTAATTGTTTTGGAACTCCATGATCTGTGCCCACATAAGACAGTGAAATTCATAAATGTCGTGTACATTCTGATTGCTCCACCTACCAGCCATCCCTCTTCTCTCTCTCTCTCTCTTTGGGTCTACCTAACACCTGAGACACAGTAATACTGAAATTAGGTTGATTAATAACCCTACAAAGACCTCTAAGTGTTCAAGTGAAAGGAAGAGTTGCATGTCTTCCAATTTAAGTCAAAAGGTAGAAATGATTAAGCTTCATGAGAAAGGCATATTGAAAGCTGAGATAGGCCAAAAGCTAAGCCTCTTGCACCAAACAGCCAAGTTGTGAATTCAAAGAAAAAGTTCTTGAAGGAAATTAAAAATGCTATTCCAGTAAACACATGAATGATAGGAAAGTGAAACAGCCTTATTGCTGATACAGAGAAAGTTGTAATGGTCTGGATAGAACATCAAACCAGTTATAATTCTTTTAAGCCAAAGCCTAACCCAGAGCAAGACCTTAACTCTCTTCAATTCTACGAAGCCTGAGAGAGGTGAGAAAGCTGCAGAAGAAAGTTTGAAGTTAGCAGAGGTTTGTTCATGAGGTTTAAGGAAAGAAGATGTCTTCATAATACAAAAGTACAACGTGAAGCAGCGTGTACCGATGTAGAAGCTACAGCTAGTTATCCAGAAGATCCAGCTAAGATAATTGATGAAGTGGCTACACTGAACAACAGATTTTCAATGTAGAT
Source organism: Lepilemur ruficaudatus (assembly GCA_963574885.1). Taxonomy (NCBI): domain Eukaryota; kingdom Metazoa; phylum Chordata; class Mammalia; order Primates; family Lepilemuridae; genus Lepilemur; species Lepilemur ruficaudatus. The sequence goes on along the minus strand of CAUYRT010043680.1, from coordinate 25,003 downwards.
GAAACAACTTTATGTTGGAAGATGCCAGCTAGGACTATCACAGCTAGAGACAAGAAGTCAATGCTTACATTCAAAGCTTCAAAGAACAGACTGACTCTTTTATTGGGGGATAATGCAGCTGGTGTGTTTAAATTGAAGCCAATGCTCATTTATCATTCCAAAAAGGGCCCTTAAGAATTATGCTAAATCTACTCCGCCTGTCCTCTATAAATGGAACAATAAAGTCTAGATGACAGCACATCTGTTTACAACATGGTTTACTGAATATTTTAAGCCCACTATGAAGACCTACTGCTCAGAAAAAAATATATTCCTTTCAAAATATTACTGCTCATTGACAATGCACCTGGTCACCAAAGAGTTCTTATGGAGATGCAAAATGAGATTAATGTTATTTTAATGCCTGCTAACACAACATCCATTCTGCAGCCCATGGATCAAGGAGTAATTTAAACTTTCAAGTCTTATTATCTAAGAAATACATTTCCATAAGAAGATAGCTTCCATAAATAGTGATTTCTTTGATGGATTTAGACAAAATAAATTGAACACTTTCTGGAAAAGATTTACCATTTTAAATGACACTAAGAACATTTGTGATTCGTAGGAGGCAGTCAAAATATTAACATTAACAGAAGTTTGGAAGAAGTTGATTCCAGCCCTTATGGATGACTTTAAGACTTCAGAGGGGAAGTAACTGCAGATGTGTTATAAAAGCAAGAGAACTAGAATTGGAAGTAGAGCCTGAAGATGTGACTGAATTGCTGTAATTTCATGATAAAATTTTAACAGATGAGGAGTTGCTTCTTAGGGATGATCAATGAAAGTAGTTTCTTGACATGGAAACTACTCCTGGTGAAGATGCTATGAGCATTGTTGAAATGGCAACAAATGATTTAGGATATTATATAAACTTAGTTGATAAAGCAGTGGCAGAGTTTGAGAAGATTGACTTCAATTTTGAAAGTTCTATCAAACAGCATCATACGCGATAAAGAAATCTTTCATGAAAAGAAGAGTCAATTCATCTGGCAAACTTCATTGTTGTCTTATTTGAAGAAACTGCCACAGCCAGTACAAACTTTAGCAGCAACCACTCTGGTTAATCAGCAGCCATCAACATCAAGACAGTACCCTCCATCAGTAAAAGAATTGTTACTGGCTAAAGGCTCAGATGATTGTTAGCATGTTTTAGCAATAAAGTATTTTAATTAACATATGTGTATTATTTCTTAAACATAATGCTCTTGTACATTTAACAGACTATAGTATAAGAGTAAAATATAACTTTTATATGCACTGGGAAGCCAAAAAAATTGTCACTTACTTTGTTATGATATTTAGTTTATTGTGATGGTCTGGAACTGAACCTGAAATATCTCCAAGGCATGCTATATATGCTTCAAGGTATTATACTGTTGTTCCTCCATTTCTTGGTATCAAGTTTCTAAGTATCTGTCACCTTCCTTTGCTTAAGCCACTAAATATTCCAATAAATACATTTTTCTCACTCTTTATAAGGTGACTGCCCCCAAGGAGATCACCAATATGATATTATGAAATCAAAAACCACAAAAATGCATCAACCCCTTCTTCCAAACAATCTGTGTCAGTAAGTGTTCAGGCTCTTCTTTCTCTTTCTTCCTTCTCTTCCTTTTCTTCCTTCTCTCTTATTTTTCCTTCTCTTCCAAAGCTGTCACATTCTACTAGAGGAAGAGCTGAAGCCATCCAAAGAGTTGAGTTTTTTCTTTTTTTGACAGAGTCTCACTCTGTTGCCCAGGCTAGAGTGCTGTGGCATCAGCCTAGCTCACAGCAACCTTAAACTCCTGGGCTCAAGCAATCCTTCTGCCTCAGCCTCCCGAGCAGTTGGGACTACGGGCATGCACCACCATGCCCAGATAATTTTTTCTATATATTTTTAGTTGTCCAGCTAATTTCTTTCTATTTTTAGTAGAGACAGTGTCTCGCTCCTGCTCAGTCTGGTCTCGAACTCCTGAGCTCAAACGATCCACCTGCCTTGGCCTCCCACAAAGTCTTTAGTTTTCTATTCAAACTTTGCAACCCCTAGAGATATATGAATTTCAGTTCCTTCTATTGACAGCAGACCCCCCTACCCAGATCAGCAACAAAAGGTCATGAACTATATGAGCTGGATTACTGTTTGCAAGGTCTTCTCTGACTTCAAAAGCTATATCCAGTCTCTCTCTCTCACACACACACACACACACACACTCACACACACCCATTCATGTACACAAACCCCATCAAGGATAATTCTATCTTAGTGCTGAGAGCATATAGAGAAAAACATTGAGAAAGGAGGCAGATCCCAACATGGAACTTCTTGAGATATAACATCATTCATGGAAAGTCTGGGTGTTCCCTGAACAAGGCTAGAGAGGCAACACATGGTATAAGGATCTATGATGTTTGTTAATGCGTATTCTTTATTAACTTTGTCCATGAACATCTAGCTTTCCTTAAGGTTCAGAGCTGAGTTCATAATCAAGCTGCAACACCAATCTGTTAGCAACCACCTGAATCACAGGCTAACTCCTTAGCAGGAATTTAGGAGGTAAAGGGCTGGCTTTACAAACCCAAGCCAACAGTAAAGTAATACAGCTACTACAAGGATTCTATCCAGTGGATTTAGAAATAGTAAGTTCACCAACTTAGAGATGGTCAAATAGTAAGAGTAGTTACCACACCCAGGGGATTAACCATATCAAGCAATCACCAGCCCTAGGTGATCAATACCCAATTGTTTTGCAGTGTTTTATGATACATGATCTAACCCTGATGCCAGAAAATGAGGCATAGCAACACACTAAACATCAGAATGGACGATAATAATAACAGCTAATATTTATTGATCATTTACCATGCACCAGGCATTGGGCAAAAACATTATAAAAACTGCCTCAATGAATCTTAATAGCAGTCCTATAAGATAGGTATTATGATTATCTCCATTTAATCTAGGTTAAGTAATCCACCCTAAATCAGTTATTATTCCTCATTTTCCAAATAATCAAAATGAAGTTTACACAAGATTTATTCAATAAGTGAGTGGCAGAACAGAAAGTTCATAGCTAAGTGTGTGCAGACTCAGAGGAAGAATACCTAGCCATTCTCAGATTGTTGTAAAAGGGGGCAAGGCATAAAGGGGATGCAAGCCTCTCATATTTAAACAGTTATGAAATCAAGACCAAAATTAGACATGGCCAAAGATGTCTGTAACACCATTCTCTGTCAAATCCAGGATCAGCAACAATACTGATGAGTTGTGCGAAAGCAAAGATGAATATATATACAATATATATTATATTATACAATATATAATTTGATTAAATGACATCAGATATCATTATATATCACATACTGCATATTCTATAGTTCATATTATATATTATACATTTTGTATTGTAATACATTATATAAGTCCAACTGAGGACTGTGATATACAAGTCTTAGAGACAGTAGTCTCAGGCCCTCCATAGAAGATAAACCACATACAGTTGGAAGTTAAGCTTTAATCTTCTGCACTATTATTTTGCAACAAAAGTATTACATAAATACAATAAACCCATGTGAGTGAATATATATCATGCATGGCTTGAATACATTTCCTTTAAACAATGTGAGGAGAAATAAACACAATCAAATTTGCTTATCAATCTCTCCAATGACTGACATATTTAGCAAAGATAAACTGCATAAAAAAGCCAAACATAATTCTGTTTGCACACTGGACTGTATGCGAATGGGTCCCATGAAAAAGACCATGAGAAGACCACATCTTTGAAATGGAGAGGGGTGAAGGGATCAGCAGGGAGCCATTGGCCCAAGGAGGCTGGAGCTGTGATTGCAGCTCTGCCCTGACAGACTAGGAAGAGTGGGCTAAGGCTGCTACTCCCAGAGCAGACCCAGCATGTCAGCCATGCTGGACAGTCTCAGAACAGGGCCTGACCCCCATTAGCCAAGCCAGCTTGAGCAAGTGGCTCAGCCTTTCTGCACCAGTTCTCACACCCACTCATTTGCTTGCTGACGTCCTTGCACAGCGTCAGTGAGAACCTGGATGCCTAGGGACTCCCTTCCTTTCCTATTGGAAATACTTCCCTGCTCTCAGAAGTGAGGAGGGAGCTTTCTGTAGTACCTTGAGACATGTGGGACACTGAACACCTTGTACTGGACTTTGCTATTTCTAGTTAAACCTCTGGCTTAACTAGCTTAAACCCAGCTTCCTCCCTCATCTAGACAGGGAGGAAGAGGGGGCTCGAAGATGCTCTGGTCTTGGAGACACCACCAAAGACTGGGAGAGCCACTTGGAAGTTGGGCAGAATTCCTAGGATGAGCAGGTGACCATGCCATACTTGTGGTCAAAGCTCAGTGAGGATGTTTTGCTGAGGCCCTGGCTTGAGCCTCAGGGGTGAGGGGTGGAGGGTGGAGCTGAAGCTGGGAAACATCTTGCAGTCTCACCTGCCAGACACTCAGATCTGGCTCTGCAGGGAATAGCAAACACATTTGTATGGGCCTGTCAGCTCTGCCTTGGGGCAGTAGAAGCTGGGAGGGCAGAGTTTACAGTCCCCTCATGCTTATGTCCCTGGCTCAGACCAAAAGATGCCAGGTGGGCAAAGAAAGTGACCCTGGTCCCTGAATACCAGTGGCCTGGATGACATGGGTGGCTTTCGACAGAGGAGAGAAAAGCACCAGGCAAAGAATGGCAAGCCCCTGGAAACTTCCGACAGCATCTGCCCTCTCCTGCCCAAGACCCATATTTCTGCTTATTATTAGGACAATGGCATTTTTAGACAGTAGTCTCTATCTCCTCATTTTCTGGCAAATTAATAAATCTCCTTCCTTCTCCTCAAACAAAACAACAACAAAAAAGCCAAGCATGCATTTAACTGAAAATACTGTAGCCATGTCAGAGGCATAATACTTCCTAGCCCCAAGACAAAGAAGCACCGCTGATATAGGACTACAAGGTCTGGTGGGGGAATAACTCTTCCCTTTGAAAAGCCTCTTTACCTGTCTTATCAGTCTTGCTTTCACCCTGCTTCCTCAAATTCTTTTTATCAATATTTTGACAGCTTTTATTTCAACATATAATCACTAATTAGAAACAGTTTTAAGTGAAAAACTCAGTAAGTATATTATCTTTTTTTTTTCCTGCTTTGATACTTCAATTCATAGACTAAATTTTTAAGTGGAAATGAGATTCCTGACAAACACGGTACCCATAAGAAAATCAGAACAACTTTGAATTGCATGTGACTGGCATGGAAGAAGGGGTTTCTATGGTATGGGGGTGGGGGTGGAAAATAAGTTGGGAAGCCAACTTCCAGCTTAAATTTCAAACACACTGATACTTAGAATTATGTTTGTCTTGAGTTACAATACCAGAAGAGGAATTTGAACAAAATCATAATAATTCCTCAATTTGCCCATCAACTAAGAAGATACGAATAGGCTGAATAAGACAGAGATAGCCTAATATAGAAACAACATCCCCTGCACCAACTGGCCCAGCCTACTCATCTAGTGTAAGCTTCTCTCACTACCCTATATTACAGCTATATCAACTATGGAAATGCCTAAATGTGCCATACTTTCTCACACCTCTGGACTCTCACACAGGCTGTTTACTTCCTGGATATCTTTATCTATATTTTTATAGAAAATATAACTCACCTGTTAAGTTCAGGCTCAACTATTACTTCTTCTATTACCAAACTCTCTCTTTTGTGCTTCCATTGTTCTTTATATAAACATCTCTGGCAGCATTCACCATGTACTATTACGTGGACTCAATTACTCATTGCAGGCCTCTGGATTCAATAGCCATAGCTAGATGGCACACAAAAAGACATAATCAAGCATCATTCTGTCTGGATATTTGGTTTAAAAAACACTTAAGGGCATTGACCAAGCAGCCAAATCTTAACACAAGACTTCTGGAAACATAGCGCCATTCACAGAAATTCTGGGCACTCACTGAAGAAGAGAGTTGACACTTGCTTACCTGCCAAACATGCTCAAGTGCAAAGACAAGGTCTTACTTATTTTGTATACTCAGCACTTGGACCTGGTGCTTTGCATACGGAAGGTAGTCAATGAAAGTGGGCTGAATGAACTTCTGGAGTTAAAGTGAAAGGTCAGGATGCAGGAACTATGCTCTCATGGTCTTCCCAAGTAAGCAAACATAGAGAGGATCCACCACTGACATGCCTTTGGGTCATTGTTTAATAACTGAAAATGCTTCGCTAAAGTTTTGTAAGACAGAATACCATTCAAAAATCACATACCATTCCTTAGAAGAAAACTGGTACTCACAGAGCAGTGAACTTTTTAGACCCACTTTTGTAGAGATAAGACTCCCTAGCTCCCATAAGAAATAGTCATTGTTCTCATAACTTTTTTGAATAGAATTTGATCTTTTAAAGCTGAACCAAGAGCTGCTGGCTTTCAAGTGAGCAGAGATATGTAATTCTCAGCAATGTCATTATATTGTCCCTTAAAGTAGATGACCAAGACAGAGCATGAGTTATTATGCAGGCAGCATGAAATAGTGAAATTGATAGATTTCTTTATCTTCAGTGATGATAATAATAATAATGAGCATGTCCTAGGTTCCATCTCACAGAATGGCAAATGGATTTTCAGGGTCCTGTCTAAAGAATGAGAGGCTGAAGCAGAAAAATGAAATATGATACCATCTGAATGATAGTTGGAGAAATATTACTCAGGACAAAACATTAGTAACAAGTCCAATTTCCCAGGCTCTTGTTTTTCTGCTGCTCCCTGGTCTCAGGAAATGTTTGAGCTTTATTTACAATAATTCATGCTTTAATATGCCCAGCCTTTATATTATTATGTGGTCATTCCTGCCTCGTCTTCACTTGGAAGAAAGAAAGAGGAGAAGCAAGTCAGCTCTGTGTCTACACTTAGTGAACCTCTCCACTCAATAGAAATAGCTCAGCTCAATTACTGTCCTTCCCCTTTAGACCACAGACTCATGCTGCTCCTAAGGCCTGTACTATGAGTTGAATAACACTACATGCTAAAATTTTTAATTGTATTTTCAAGAAGGATGCCATGGTGCTAGTTCTGACTTCCTTTTGTCTCCAAACCTACTGTTACTCACAACTTTCCCCGCCGAGCTACAAAAAAAGACCTAGCCAGGAATCCCCAGTTATAGTCCAAACAGTGTTACAACTAGCTAGTAAACCACTTAATATCTTAACAACACTTCAAAGCTTTATAAAGCCACCACTTAATTTGATCCTCCCAATAGCTTTAAGGGTCAAGACGGAAGTGGTTGCCATCTGGTAAATGAAGAAATGTAACTGCGAGAGGTTACATATGTTGGAAGAAGCTCAAAATTCTAAGGACTGTCATGTAACTGGGGTGAGCAGCAGTCATTGTCTACCTTACAGGGCAGAGGTCCACAGTCATCCTGTATTAGCCTGCTGTCCCTCTTTCTCTGTTCCCCATGGTGCTATTATCACTCTAATATGTTTCTATTCTTCCATGTTAAGCTCCAATGTTTATAATGTTAGAGTTAGTCTAATTTTTTTTGCCATCCCTCTATGTGCTACGCCTATATTGGTGCTGGGTATGGGGGAAGAACTTATAATTTTAAAGCCAAGAATCCAGATGGAAGCTTTCAAATGTTAATTGATATATGTGTATGAACATCCTAGAATCACCAAATGAGAATATCCACAGAAACACTTCCAGAACAAGAATAAAGACTGAATCTGCAAATCTGCTCTCATTACAACTGTGTGTCAGGAGAGGAGGGTTGTTGTGGGGATCAGGAAGGTTGGACTACAAGGGATATAGCAACATGCAATGGAAGTTTAACCTGCATCTATGTTTGCATTCAAAATGTCAACAACTATCTGGAATTTTGCCTAAGAATCTGGAAGTCCCATTTGGCCTTTGAGTATTCCACATTGCCTCTGGGGCTCAAGATGGCCAGGTCTCGGGGGAAAAGTGCTGGCATCAAAGCTACTTTCCTAGGTCACAGACATCATTACGGTCACAGCTAGTATTTGAACCAGTCCTTTTGACCCCAGTTTTCCTGCTTTTCCATCTTTATTCTTCTTAGTTTCTTTTAATTTCTGTTTCCCTATCTGCTCAATGAGAGGTTGGAGTAGATGCTAAGATTGATAACAGCTCAAATTCCATAATGTCTTTTCCTTTTAGCAGCATCCCAACCAAGCTCAGAGCCCCCGTCACCGCAAACACTAATGTTCCTATATCGCACGTTACTCTCACTCCTTCCAACCCAAGAGGATATATTAAACAGGAACATTTTCCTATGAAGGACTTAATGACAGCTTAAAACTGAGAGTCCCAGTGAGAAATCACATGCATAAGTCCTATTGTAGAAGAAAGATCATTATGTTTGTTTACTTGGAGCCAGACAAGCCTCTCTTTAAAGTTTAATTACCAAAGAATCAGACAACTTCTTCTATATATTGAATGCCTGAGTTAACATGACATTTGTTTTGCCACCGTTCAAACTCAATTTATTTTCTACCCTTCTCTTTTGCTTTCCAGTGCCACCCTGGTGACTTATTGGACATTGTTTGAAAAATCCATACATTTCTCAAGCAAAGTCAGAAAGTTGGTTGGAGACTCCTGGTCACCATTGGGTCAAGTATGTGTTGCTTCAGAGAATCAGTAATGGCATCTAGACAAAGAGAAAAGAATACGTAATAACTTGATCATTGATTACAAGGGAAAGGAAAGACAAAAAGAAAGTTAAACTAGAGTAATCAGGAACTAACAGTGCATCTTAGTAGGCAGCAACTTTTAAGAACATGTGCAACAGGGAGAGTTTACCTGGACCCATAGGAGAGACACATCCACTGTACTCCAGAATGCGTGATGGTTTCTGGATAGAGGTTAAGGGCATGCCATTATTTTGATCTACAACCCAGCCTGCTTTGCACTCTTCCATAGGCTTGGTCCAGCTGCAAGACTCTAACACTAATCCCAACCCTAACCTTCTTCCCATTTGCTTACCTCCTGCGAACTTAAACACTTCCAGGTGATCTTAGATGCCTCCATTCCTCTATTTCCCCCAGAAAATGCATCCGCGTCCCTTTACCATCTTTGGCCCTGAACTCCCACCACAGAAGTTACTAACTACACACATCAGTCACAGTCTACATTTGCTGATTTGAGTTCACAGTTAGAATCTCTACCTACTGAGATTCCAAACCACACTTACACACTAACAAAACTTACTTCATTAATAAAAATTAATGGCCATGAATTTTGTCTTGGTAATTAATAACATTCCTTAAGATGAGTATCAACAGGAACAAAACTTTTCCATGCTTCCTTTCTAAGGAGCTCACTGAATTAATTTGGAGGAGGAGCAGGGGTCCAGGGGTAGCATTCTCCATATAAAAATGCCCACAGAAGCTGGAAAGGAGGATGCTTGCCAAGGACAAGGCACAACAGCCATAGAAATGCACTAGCTCTCCTTTCAAGAGGAACCTGCTGTGAAAAGTGCAGTTAACTGACAGTGCCTTTGTGATCCACCGAAGCGTTTGGACCAAGGGCATCTCTCCATAAGCACAGTGGGGTTTATAGAACCTGGCAATTTCTGCTTATTGCAGAATTCCTCTAGTAAGTAATCACTGCCTATAGCTCCCCGCTGAGCTAGATGAGACTTTCTCAGAGTTGTACTAAAGTCTAAGGATCTCCCAATCCAATCCTGCTTCCTCTTCCCTCTCCATTCACAACTGTCAGACCCACACCATGGTCTGAGAACTTTCTCTGCCTATTCTTGCTCCATCTTTTCATTTATCTTTTATGGCCTTGACTTCCAAAAAAAAAAACCTTTTGCATTTTTAATTCTCTCTCTGTAGGCCCAAACTGACATGCATGGACATGGTAACTGTCTCAGGTGAGGAGAAAACTAGAGAGACTCATTTACCAATGGAACAGAACTGAGAATCCAGATATAAAACCATCCTCATATAGCCATCTAATCTTTGACAAAACAGACAAAAACATACACTGGGGAAAAGAATCCTTATTCAATAAATGGTGCTGGGAAACTTGGATAGCCACATATAGAAGACTGAAATAGGATCTGCACATCTCACCTCTCACAAAAATCAGCTCATGAATTATAACAGACTTAAATCTAAGGCATGAAACCACAAGAATTCTAGAAGAAAATGTTGGAAAAAATTTATAGACATTGGCAAAGGCAAAGAATTTATGAAGAAGACCCATATGCAATCACAGCACAAACAAACATAAACAAGTGTGACATGATCAAATAAAAAAGCTTCTGTACAGCCAAGGAAACTATCATTAAAGCAAATAGACAACCTACAGAATGGGAGAAAATATTTACATGCTATACACTTGATCAAGGGCTGATAACTAGATCTATATAGAACTTAGGAAAATCAACAAGGAAAATCAAACCCCATTAAAAAGTGAGCAAAAGACATGAACAGAATCTTTTCAAAAGAAGACACACTAATGGCCAACAATGAAAAAATGCTCAACATCTCTAATCATCAGGGAAATGCAAATCAAAACCACAATGAGATATCACTTAACTCCAGTGAGAATGGCTTATATCAAAAAGTCCCAAAACAATAAATGTTGGCACATATGTGGAGAGATAGGAACACTCATAAACAGGTGGTGGGACTGCAAACTAGTACAACCTCTATGGAAAGTAGTATGCAGATTCCTCAAAGAACTAAAAGTAGAACTACCATTTGATTCAGCAATCCCACTACTGGGTATCCACCCAAAGAAAAAAAGACATTCTCTAGAAAAGATACCTGCACTTGAATGTTTATAGCAGCACAATTCACAATTGCAATGATGTAGACACAATCAAAGTGCCCATCAATACATGAGTGGATTAATAAAATGTGGTACCATGTAGTACTACTCAGCTATAAAAACAAAAAGATGAACTACCTATTGTATTATCCTGGATGGAGCTGGAGCCCATTCTTCTAAATGAAGTATTACAAGAATGGAAAAGCAACACAACATGTACTCACCATTAAATTGGTACTAATTGATCAATACTAATGTGCATATATGGGAAGTAACATTCTAGGGTGTCTGGCACGTAGGAGGAGTGAGGAGGGGAGGGGTAAATCCATACCTAATGGATGCGGTGCATGCTATCTGGAGGATGGGCACATTCGTCGGGTGGGGCAAAGGCAATTTTATGTAATCAAAGTGTTTGTACACCCCTAATATTCTGAATAAAAAAACTATATAACTTCTAGAATATACAGAAAATTTTTTGTGACCTGGGGTTAAATAGTTTTTAGACATGACAGCAAAATTATAATCCCTAAAAAAAATTAGTAAGTTAGACTTTATTACAAAAAAAAGAATTCCACCATGTTTAAGTGTTTTAGTGTTTTCTGTTACATGTAACCAAACATAATTGGTACCAAAAAGATGGTATGGCAGGTAACAGGACCTAAAATTCAACTTTGTTTAATTTGGCTGAGCTGGACTGGCTTGATGGGAGTTCTAAAGGGCCCTATGCTTGGTTTAATGTTCTGCTATTCTTGTCTTGAAATTTTTAATAATTTGATATTTGAACTTACATTTTGTAAGTGAAGTCCAACACAGCAATAGAGGATGCACTAGAGCAGAAGAGACAAACACAATGTGTGTGTCTGTTCTTCCTTGTCCCCTATTTGTATAGAGCATTCACGATGCCTCATGAGCACAGGATTCTAATGGATCTATAACACATGGAAGTTCAGGGAGACGTACAAGATGTACAAGGAAAATGCATTATATCCAAGAGTGAATAAGCGGGTTTGGAAGTGTGGCAATGACAGTCCCAAACGGCTACTCTTTCTATTTGAACCAGAATTTGCTTTGAATGAAGAAGGCAATGGCAATCTGAGAAAAATGACTGATGAAGGAACTCTATCATACCCTGTCTTATTCATGTTACTTTCCTGTAATAGCTAACCACTTATACTGAAAATGGTGACATAGAAAACTATGGAATGAATTGTGTTCCCCAAAATTCATATGTTGAAGCTCTGACCTCTAATGTGACTATCTATGGAGATATGATCTTTAGGAGGTAATTAAAGTTAAATTAGGTCATGGGGGGTTGTTCCTCATCCATAAGACTGTGGCCTCATAAGAAGAGGAAAAGAGAGATCTCTCGCTTTCTCCCTACCATGTAAGGATACAGTGAAAACGTGGCTATCTTGAAAGCCAGGAAGAGAACCTATCATCAGAACCCTATCATGCTGCCACCCTGATTTCATACTTCCAGCCTCCAGAATTGTGAGGAAATTAGTTTCTGTTGTTTAAGCTGTCCAGTCTATGGTATTTCGTTACGGCAGCCTGAGATAACTAATACATAGAATAAAAAGGAAATACAAGCAATCCATAGGTCCTTTTCCTTCAGTCCTCTAGTAAGGCAAAGGGACAGACTACTGGCGGATGTAGAAGTAAAATAAAAAGAGTTGAATTGCTATTTTTCTGCATTTCCACTGTTTTGGTAAGAAGAAAATACAAAAACACGTACAAGTAATGAAATCCAAACTCTGTAATTTCAGTGATTCCATAAAACAAGTTAAATGTTCTTACATTTGCTTTTAAAGACAGCATTACATAAGTCGAGATAAAGATCATGGAAGAATAAAAATAGCTTTATATTTTAATACCTTTAACAGGAATTTTTCCAGCAATTTTTTGAACAAGGGGTTCCTTCAAATTATGTAGCTAGTCCTGAGGCTGAAGAGAGGCTTAATAGGCTTTTTGGAAGTGAGGGCCCAGATTTAGCTGGCTAGAAAACCAATGATCCTTGCTATGCAATTGCAAACCATTTGATTGAACTTCTGACTGCTACACCTTGAGCTGCAGACCAATTGTCAAACTGTCTTTAGTTTTATAGGAAATGGTAAGAAAAAGTCACCATGGTGGGTATTACCTCACCTTTGCTAGAAGAAAACAAAATCAGACGGAAATTAGGTCCTGCTGCTTTACTTGAGAGGTGGAATCCCAGTGCAGAGTGATGGAAAAGAGAAGTGAGAGAAGCTTGGGAAGCCACACAAGGTACCCCACTTCCATGGCAATGACTGCAGTGTAAACAGTCACAGACACACTGCTGGTATCTAGGCAGCTATATCTACTATACAATGGGGACTTTCCCAATCAGGCTGCATGAGGAAACTGGCTCAGAGCCATCAGTTAGAAGGAGGAAGGAGAGGGAATGTATGTGCTTTTCTCCCACCTGCTTCCTGTTTCCCACTGGACAAAGTTCATCTCATGAAAAGTTACCTCCCCCATTTTTCTGGATACACCACACGGTCCCTTTAGCAGTTACCCAGAAAGCCGCATCTCACACCCTACAGTGTGGCATTTCAAGCCGATATCTGAGGTAGGTATCATGTCCATATATGTGTACAGGAGATCCCTGAAAACCAAAAGCAACTTGCAACACATTAACATGGTATATTTTATGTAAACCCAGTATATCTGTTGTATTTGGGTTGGTGGGGAAAATAATGAGCTATATAACAAGAGAGATCAATATTTGAACACTGGCAACATCATTTGGCTATGTACTCTTGATGACTCTGAATATCCTCATCAAAAAGTTGGAATAAGATAACCTAACTCATGTTGATGCTTAAATGATTTTACAGCATTAAAACAAAGTTAGGATATACCCAAGACACTACTGTATTAGAGTAGCTCTCTCCTAAAGGGGTTACCGGAAATTGCTTTTGCATTTAGCTTTCCTTTTCTTTTTTTTTTTTTTTCATTTTTTCAACCAAACTTCATCCATCACTACCACATTGTGTCAGGCACTAGGAATAACGAAAAACAAACAAAAGAAGCACAGCATCTGCCTTTGAGGAGTCAGCCCACCAGCTAATGAGACTGGAAGGATAATAGATCAAAAAGACCCAAGAGATGAGGCTGATGATAACAAGAAGTCAACATTAGGGAAGTCATCTAAACAGAAAACCCAGGGGCAAGCATTGGTAGATATTTCCACATCTTTTAATTATTTTTTAATTTTATTGTATATATTTAAGATGTACAACATGATGTTTTAATATACATACAGACAGTGCAATGGCTACTGTAGTGAAGAAAATTAACATATCTATCATCCGACAAAGTTACCCATTTTTGTGTGGGGGGTGTGTATGTGTGGCAAGATTACCTAAAATCTCATTTAGCAAAGATTCTAAATACAATAAAATATTTTTAACTATAGTCCTCATGTTGTACATTAGATCTGTATACTTGTTCCACCTATATATCTATTCCTTTGTATCCTTTGACCTAGATTGGAAACCAAAGTGTCCCACCAAGCAACAAATGGATAAAGAAACTGTGGTGTATATATACACAAAGGAATATTATCCAGCCTTTAAAAGAAAGACACCCTGCCACCTGCCACAACATGGATGAACCTGGAGGACATTATACCAAGTGAAATAAGCCAGATACAGAAAGCAAAATACTGTATAATCTCTCTTATTTAGGGCATCTAAAAAAAAGGAAAAGAAAGCTTCCATATCTTCCATCTAAGGCCACACATTCTCCAGGACCTCTCTCATAATTCAAGAATTTACTTCAGTTGCCAGAAAATTCCAGGCTGAGAAGGAAACACTATTTTTGATATGCAATGAACAGCGAGATAATTCTCCCATTCCTTATTGCTGGACATTTACTCATTTCTTCTCACCAGAGCAATCTGTTTACCACAGACTGTCCAACATTGCTACAGTGAGATTGGGAGGGGCAAAGGGGTTGCAATGAGGGAAGGATGTGGAATTTTAAACTTTGGAACAAGGAAGACATTTATACCTTTTATTCCAATCCACAGATCAGTGATCCCAGCATAGGCTAGCCTGGCCAGGTGACATCTTTTATATAAACTGCTCTCCCAAATTGCAGCATCAATGTCACTTAATAACATGAAAAAATCCATAATCTAATCAGTCCACATATACCACTTTCCCTAGAAGAATGTCTAATATCCAAATCCTAGATGACCATAACTACAGGTCCACTGTGAAATATACCTGATTAACAAACAAGGTGTGTAGTCATTCTACTTGGGCCTCTACAGTCCTCAGATTCTGAGAACGAGAAAAAAGACAATTAGACTAAGCTGCTCTCCTTGGACAGCAGTATCATCATGATGTCTCTCCACAGTCAATGGTATTACAATGACTGAGCCTGGCTGCTATCAGGCCTCAGAAAGAGGAAACATAGTTCTTAACACCATGTGATCATGAATGACATGCTCATGACACTGGTAATCGGTCAAGAGAGTCACTTAGTGACCTGATTTGACAGAAGTACTAAGGTCATTCATTTAAATGACAAAATTCTCTTGGTTTTTCATTCTAGAACTATCCAAAATGGAAGGCCATACAAGTCAAAACACAGATAAGAGATGGAGATAAGAGTCACTAATATAGATCATAGCCTAGATGCAAATAAATAAATAAAAGCAGACTAGACCAATTAGAATCATTTTAGGAAGGAAACAGTATAAATGCCTGGGTGAGTATATCATCACGTATCTAAAAGTGTCTGAGTTCCTGGATGGTTGTGCTGTTTCCAGAGATGGCAAAGTGGGTGGAGGAAGTAAAAACTGGAAGTCCTGTCTTGGCCGTATTTTTGACGTACTTATTAGACATTCAAATGGAAATTTCAGGACAGTTTCTAGATATACAAATCTGAAATCCCACTCCCCTAAAGGATGACTTTAAGGCTCCTCAGTAGATGACTTTAAGGCTCCTCAGTATTTAGAGTCATAAGCCAGGGTAAAGGTGCCAATAAAGGAGAGGAGACATTCTCTCCCGTTTAGATGGCCAGTAAAGAGGATGAACCAATGAAACAGGCTGACAAGGAGTGATGGTCAAGTGAGAGGACAATCAGATAAGCCCTGTATTGCAATTGCCTAGAGAAGACAGTGTCTAATAAAAGAAAGAATGGTCAATATGTCATAGGCTGCTGAGAGATCCTGTAAGAAGAGGACAGAAGTCATCACTGGCTTGGGCAAGATGTGGGTCAGGGGGGACCTTGATAAGAATCATTTCAATGAAGTGAGAACAAAGGTTCTTCAGAAAGAGTTAGACAGAGAGAATGTAGGATGGAAAAGTAGAGTGACCTTTAACAACTCATTCAAGAAGTTTTTCTTCCAGGAGAAAAGATAAAAGTACTTGTGAAACTTATGAGAAATGAGGGTCAAGGTAAAATGCATCAAAGCTATATTAAGACATGCTTGAATTTGAATGCCAATGGAAATAACCTGAGAGAGCAGGGGAATTTTATGTTTCAAGAGAGGATAGAGATAACCACAGGAGAAAAATCCAAAAGCACATGGGCACAAGTGAAGAGATTGGTCTTGGAGAAGGGTAGGGACACTTCTTCTTTTGGGAAGAAAGAAAGACAGTACCTATGGATACAGATGTGTGAAGTTTACTAGAATTGGTGTTAGGTGAATTAATTTTTATTTGATTGTATCTTTTTTTCTCTATGAAGTCTGAAGTAAAGGTATCAGTGAGAGAGGAGAAGGTGCTAAAGACTTGAAGACAGAAGAGGAGTTATAAAATACACCAGCTAACTGGAGAAAAGAATTTATTTGGGAAGTATATTAGAATTAGCTGGTAGTACTGAGTATCCACATAAGAGGTATGGTCATAAATTTAAAGTAAATGCATAAAGCATTGTGTGTAAATTGTTTTTAGTCTTTTGCTGGCTGCAGAAGCTGGGAATGAGAAACAATTTTATTTTCCAACCCAGCATGTTCTAGCTTCTTTATGTCTTCTCTAAATTCTGTTTCAAAACTGAACAGTTTCTTTAGCTCATCTTGATCCTCCCTTTACTTTATTACAAGCAGTTAAAAGGACCCAGTTGGCACTTTCCATATTTTGCCTGGATATCTCCTTACCAAATCCATAAATCCATTAAATCAAGACCAAGTCAACAGTTTGGACAATTGTTTTTCCAGTATATAAAATCAGTCTCCTTTTCTCCAGCCTACAGTAGCAAATTCCCCTTGTTCTTCAGTCTTCATTCTTCACCACAGTATTGTCAAGGCCTTCTGGCCCCTGTCACCTCCGACTGCCCAAACCAGTCATATCTGCTCTACATCTTTTGTTATAGCAGCAGCCCACTTCTAGATGCCAATTTTTGTTTCAATTATCTATTGCTATAACACAAACTATTCCCAAACTTAATGACTTAAAACAACTATCTTATTATTTTTCACCATTCTGTTAGTCAGAAACTCAGACAAAGCACAGAGGGCTCACTCATCTCTGTTCTGCTTGATGTTATGCCAGGGCTGCAATATTCTAGATGTCCTCTTCACTCATGTGTATAGTGCCTCAGCTAGGATTGATCAAATATCTGGGGGCTGGTTGGAAGAGCTTGACTTGAACCATATATCTGGGTCACAGTTCTGTCAACTGGATTCCTTAGTTTCCATCCATGTAGTCTCAGATTTTCGTAGCCTCTCCACATGATCTCTCCAGAACTGTAATTCAAGGCCTCTAATTGTGCAAAAGTAAAAGCTTCCTGGACTTTGTAAGGCTTGGGATTGGAACTAACATGGCGTCACTTCCACCACATTTTAATGAGTAAAGCAGTTCACAGGTTTATACAGATTCAAGAAGGAGCTACATAAGTGCCTGAATACTGAGAGGCATGGCTCATTGATGCCACCAAGCTAAGAGTTTATCTGATAAATTAATGATGCTCACAAAGTCATTTTAATTTGTAATTTGTAGCAGCCCTTGTTCCTTCAACTTTAATAATTTCATCTTCTGCAGCAATAAAAGTAGTTATTCTGATCAAGTAGTTATTCTCTAACCATATTTGATTTCATTTTTCTTTAAAATCCTTCACTATTTGGTCAAGTAACTCTCCTGTATCACTTATATTAGCCTACATTATAGTGAAGCTATTTGCATTCTTAACTCATTAACTATATTACAAGCATCTCAAGAAGAGAAAAGTCTCACACTCAAACTTTTTTATCTTCTACTCCCATTCCCCTATAAGTACCAGGAACTCTACCCTAGAATCAGTCTTAAAGAAGCTTAAACTCTATAAATGTCATAAGGTCTGTTGAAGAAACAGGTACTAGAAAACAAAGATGCTAGTCACTCAAGAGTTTCAGCTTTTGAACTTGTTCCATCATCATCATAGCTACTATTTATTGAACACTCTCTCCTTAAAAGGCACTGTAAGTGATGTATCACTAATCCTTTCAGGAATACTGTAAGCTAAAGAGTAACATCTCCATTTTATAAATGAGGAAATTGAAGCTCACAAGGTTATGTGACTTGCCACTGACCACAAAATTATTAAATTGCAGGTACTTATGATCATAAGACCTAGGTTTTTCCCACTGCAAAGTCCATATTCTTTTTGTCTCTTCACACTGACTGCATCTTCTACAAATTGCCAGAAAAAGCAACTCTGTGCTCAGTGCTGACTTCTTGACATGTGTTTTGTATAATGCCCCAATCATAGAAGGGCCCATTCCTGGTCTAATGCTCCACTGTAACAGTTTTGAAATTCTTAATAATTTGTGAACAAGAGGCCCTGCATTCTCATTTTGTACTCGGTTCCCAAAATTATGTAGCTGGTCCTGTCTGTGCTCATATGAAAAGCATTTTGACAGTTTGCTTGTCATACCCTTTTGCATAACTAAGTTTCTATTTGGCAGACATGAAGACTGCATGTAGACTGGGTGCAAGGTTTTTCTACTTACATTTCTTTTTCCCCATATTTTTCTCCCAAAATACTACCTCAAAGACATTCGTTCCTTCAGGTTTACAAAAACCTCTTCTCACAAACAGTTTTATACATATCATTATCTCACATCACTCACCTTGAATATCCTTTTTATTTCTCTCTCCCTAGCCAAATAGTTTCCAAAAACACTCCTTTAATTCCCCTTAATACAGCTGCAAGGACATCCTTTAATAAAAACCTCCAAATCTATACTGTTTAGGAGATAAATTATTGGGTGATTATTCACAACACAAAGGATTACTCACCATGGACTCCTTTAAATGTACACTGAGAGCTCATTACTTGTTTACGAGCCATTAACCACTTGAGAGGTTATGATGTGGAGAAACAAACTGGAGAATTGGCTACTCCAAGGCTGAAGGCAGGAAGGTGTGGGGCTCAAGTCAATGATCTAGCACAATGGACAGCAGGGAAAGTGGGCCAGGTTGAGGACCCCAGTGAGAAGAGAATCCAGAACAACTGCACAACTTGTTATATAATGTTAAAGGTGGATTTGGGTTCAATTAAAAGTGAATGCTAAGGCTTAAAATAGGTGTGGAAGTAGGCTGTTATGCCCAGAAGGAAATATTTACAAAATTCAGTGGGATGATCTAGTGCTTTGAAGCTTTACCTTAACTGACTCAACAATGCAAACTGCAGCCTTAGGTAGCTATCATAGAAACAACCAGATCTCTACACATCTCCACCCAAGTCTTCTGTGGTATGGCCCTGCTCAGGCAGAATTCATCATCTTCTGGTAATGGGCTGTTGGTGCACCCCAATGATAGGAGAAGCTTCAGATTCTAGAGCATCAGCCTTTGTCTTCATTTTACTCTGGATGGCTTTGGGGGCTGGTCTATGACTCAAAAGTATTTGAGTCAGCTTGGCCCAGGGCCATTGGTTTTGACTAATACATGGCATGGTATAGATCTCTCAAACCCAGTGTCAATGACACAGGGTACATATGGTTCAGTTTCTATGCCAGGGGCAACTGCACTAGGGGAAAGATGCTCTAGAGTAATAAATCCCCCTATACACATACAGACACCAAACTAGGATCCCTCCACTTCTAAGACTTACTAAAGTAATAGAGAACAGGGATATCTATATATCCTAAATTCTATAACACTTGCATAAAATATCTCATAGGTTTTCTATTTACTTAGAATGAAATCTGTCCTCCTCACCATGCCCTGTCTCTCCTGGCCCAGCCCCTCCAACCTCATCTTTTCCCACTCCCCCTACCCTGGCCAACTGTGTCTAGCCACATTGATCTTCTTGCTGTTTCTGAATAGTCAAGCTTTTATCAATTGCATAGCATCTCCATTTGCTGTTCCAGCTGAGGATCCTCTCACACCCCAGATGTTTGTACAGCTATTTTGTGTCATTTGGAGCTCATAGCAAATTCATCTCTCAAAGGAGGTGTTCCCTGAAAAGATATTGCTTATTTGTACATTTGTTTATTATCCATCTCCCCACTCCAAAATCTAAGCTCCATGATAACAGGAACCTTGCCTGTCTTGTTCACTGCTAAATCTCCATTTTCTAGGATAGTGTCCTGACACAAAGGAGCAATTAACAGACAATTGTTCAATGAATAAGTACATGAGTATACTATCAATATTTACTTGCAACCTGTAGTCTAGATGCTGGAAATTGATGGGCAAATCAGAGGCATGGCATTGTTACAGATGAGCTGGGGTGAGATCGAATTGGGCTGAAAGAGGATCACAGAGAAACAGAAGAAGAAATATACTCCTTGCAAGGACAGGATGAAGTAATTTCCAATCACCCAGTGCACTGTGAGGAACCCAAGACTGGAAAGGTTTATCACTGAGCATCTCAGTAGAATTTGGTAGGCACATATGGCAGAGGCCTATGCAACAGAAGCATTTGACTAGATGCACACATAGCCACATGGATGGATCTTACCACATAGTACCGACTGAAAAAGAAAGTCACGAACAGAATGACATTTCATACAATGCCATTTCCATAAGTTAATAATACAAAATTATAAAGCAAGAATGTACATTTTGCAAGACAACATATAAAAAAATGAACATTGGGGAAACGAATCTCTTTTCAATAAATGGTGTTGGGAAAACTGGATAGCTACATGCAGAAAAATGAAACTGGATCCCTACCTCTCACCTCTCACCTCTCACAAAAATACACTAAAGATGGTTAACAGACCTAAACCTAAGGCATGAAACCTTAAGATTCCTAGAAGAAGATGTCAGGAAGACCCTTTCAGACATTGGCCTAGGCAAAGAATTCTTGAAGAAGACCCCAAAGCAATCACCTCAACAATAAAAATAAACAAATGGGACCTGATCAAATTAAAAAGCTTCAGCACAGCCAAAGAAACTATCACTAGAGCAAATAGACAACCTACAGGATGGGAGAAAATATTTGCTCTCTAATTCAGATCTGTACACTCTGGATAGCTTCAGTAGGTACCTCGGTATGTGAAGTTAATTGGTGATCAATTTTCTTTTTCTAAACTTGTGGTTTTGATTTTAACATGTAATAGAAACTTGCTCTTTAAAGTGAACTGCTTTTATTTCAGGACAAATGTATTATTTCTAGCCTTTTTATCTATACAATCATTTAAACTTCTAGACCACAAATATACCTCCTACAGTTTTTATCTCCCTCATCAATATAACAAAAGTATATATAAATTTATTTTCTTCCTGTTGGATCTACTTTATTTCCCAAAAACAAGCTCTTCCAGCTTCTTTTATCCACGCTGGAGTCTCTGGTTCTTTTCATGGTCCCTATCGAGAGAAGAACACATAATAAATGATTTCTATGTGCCCTATTGAGGGAAGAGCAGACGCTAAGTGAAACGTTAGTGTCCTTGACTTTAATTCTTGCTAAATCTCCTTAAGCCTCAGCTTCCCTACTCCTGTTTGTTTTTTTAATGTACATAAAACTTTTTTGGCAGAATAGATATTTACATTCTTGCTATATGTTCAGTGATTCCGTTGTGAAGTCAAAGAACACAATGAAAATGTAACCTGTCACTTCACTTGGCCCTGGCAAGGGAGACACATAGTTGTTATTAACATCTGGCAGAGTGGCTAATAACACAGTGCCAACTGAAATACTGTGGAGATAAATAAATGTTGAAGCTACTTGCAGAAATATGTGTTGTTTCTGGTAATGCTTCACAAAATATGCCCTCCAAAAAAACCTGCAAATTTCACTTTTTACTCTTAAGATTCTTTTCTTCTTTTTTTAATTTCAAAATATTAATTAAAGGGATGCAAGTGTTTTGTTACAAGAATATCTCTTATAGTGCTTAAGTCAGAGACTTTGGTGTGCCCATCACCAGAAGTGTTTGTTGTTCCCAATAGGTAGATTTTTTTTACCCCACATCCACCTTCCTACCCTCCCCCCTTCTTAGTTTCTCTCTGTGCTCATATCACTTTGTGCCCATGTGTACCCATCTATTAGCTCCCACTTATTAGTGAGACATACAGTGTTTGGTTTTCCATTCCTGAGATACTTCACTTAGGATAATGGTCTTCAGTTTCATCCAAGTTGCTTCAGATGACATTATTTCATTCCTTTTTATGGCTTAGTAGTACTCCATGGTATGTATATACCACAATTTCTTTCCACTCATGAATTGAAGGGCATTTATATTGATTCCACATCTTTGCGATTGTGAATTGTGCTGCAACAAACATTCAAGTGCAGGTGTCTTTCTGATAAAATGACTTATTTCCCTTTGAGAAGATACCCAGTAGTGGGATTGCTGGATTAAATGGTAGGTCTACATTTATTTCTTTGAGGAATCTCCATATTGTTTTCCATAGAGGTTGTACTAATTTGCAGCCCCATTAACTATGCATAAGCAATCCTTTCTCTCTGCATCCATGCCAGCATCTATTTTTTTTTGTTTTGTTTTGTTTTTTACTTTTTAATAACAGTCATTCTGATAGGGGTAAGGTTGTAGTTTTAATTTGCATTTCCCTGATGATTAGTGATGTTGAACATTTTTCATATGTTTGTTGGCCATTTGCCTATCTTCTTTTGAAAAACTTCTGTTCATATCTTTTGCCCACTGGTTGATGGGGTTGTTTTTCCTTGCTGATTTGTTTGAGTTCTTTGTAGATTCTAGATATCAGTCCTTTGTCAGATGTATAGTTTGTGAATATTTTCTCTCATTCTATAGGTTGTATATTTGCTTTGTTGATTATTTCCTTTGCTCTGAAGAAGATTTAATTTAATTAAGTCCCATTTATTTATTTTTTTTAATTGCTCTATTTGCCTTGGGGTCTTAGTCATAAATTCTTTAACTATGCTGATGTCTAAAAGAGTTTTTCTTATGTTTTCTTCTAGCATTTTTTCAGTTTCATGCCTTACAATTAAGTTTGTAATCTATCTTGAATTAATTTTTGTGAGTGGTGAGAGATAGAAATCCTGTTTCATTCTTCTGCATGTGGCTATTTCATCTTCCTAGCACTATATATTGAATAGGGCTTCCTTTCCCCAGTGTATGTTGTTGTCTGCTTTGTTGAAGATCAGTTGGTTGTAGGTAGATGGTTTTATTTCTGGGTTCTCTGTTCTATTCCATTATTTATATCCTTACTTTTATGCCAATACAATGCGGTTTTTATTATTATAACCTTGTAGTATAATTTGAAGTCAGGTAATGTGATGCCTTCAGATTGTTCTTTTTACTTAAGATTGCGTTGGCTATTCGGATTCTTTTTTGATTCCAAATGAAGCTTAGGATTATTTTTTCTATATATCTGTGAAATATAATGCTAGTTTTTTGATGGGGATCATGTTGAATCTATAAATCACTTTGGGCAGTATGGACATTTTAATGATGTTGATTCTACCTATCAATGAGCAGGGGATGTTTTTCCATTTGTTTGTGTCATCTGTAATTTCTTTCCTCAGTATTTTGTAATTCTCCTTATAGAGACCTTCCATGTTCTCTTCTGATTATATTCCTAGATATTTTATTTTCCTTGTAGCTATTATGAATGGTATTGAGTCCTTGATTTGACTCTCCATTTGACTGTTATTAGTATATAGAAATGCTAATGATTGTATATATTGATTTTGTAACCTGAGACTGTGCTGGATTTATTTATGAATCCCAGGAGTCTTTTGGTGGAGTCATTAGGGTTTTGTAGATACAAAATCATATCATTAGCAAAAGGGAGTAGTTTGACTTCCTCTTTCTTGATTTGGATACGGTTTATTTCCTTCTTTTGCCTGATCGCGCTGACTAGGACTTCCAACACTGTGTTGACTGGAAGTGGTGACAGTGGGAACCTTTGTCTTGTTCCAGTTCTTACCACAAATGCTTTCAACTTTTCCCCATTCAGTATGATGTGGACAGTGGGTTTGTCATATATGGCTTTTATAATTTTGAGGTATGGTCCTTCTATGTCTAGTTTGTTGAGGGTTTTTATCATGAAAGGTGCTGGATTTTATCAAATGCTTTTTCTACATCTATTGAGATGATCATGTGGTCTTTGTTTTTGTTTCAGTTTATGTGGTGAATCATGTTTATTGACTTGTGTATATTACACCATCCTTGCATCACTGGGGCACCCACTTGATCATGGTGCATTATATTTTGATGTGCTGTTGAATTCAGTTTGCTAGTATTTTGTTCAGGATTTTTGCATCTATGTTCATAAGGGATATTGATCTGTAGGTTGTTTGTTTGTTTGTTTGTTGTAGTGTCCTTTCCTTTCTTTGGTATCAGGGTGATACTGGCTTCATAAAATGAGTTAGGGAGAATTTCCTCCTTCTTGATGTTATGGAATATTTTCTGTGGGGTAGATACAAGTTCTTCTTTGTAAATCTGGTAGAATTTGGCTTTGTGAATCCATCTGGTCCAGGGCTTTTTTTGGCTGGGAGATATTTTATTACTGCTTTAGTCTTGCAGCTTATTATTGGTCTGTGAAGAATTTCCCTCTCTTCTTGATTCAGGCTTGGGAGATTGTATGTTTCCAAGAATTTGTCCATTTCCTCTAAATTTTCTAGTTTGTTTGCATAGAGATTTTTATAGTATTCACAGATGATATTTTGTTACTCTTAAGAATTTTGAGAGCAAGGATTGGATTATGTCTTATTTATCTATCATCTCCAGTGTAATAGTTCCTAGGACATAAAAATGCTTAATAAATTTTAGTACTTGTTA
>CAUYRT010043678.1:0-13592 GCA_963574885.1 Lepilemur ruficaudatus | reverse complement strand
TTATAGCTTTTGTATTAAATAAGCTTGGGATAAGTTTTGCTTCCTATGATACTCAATGAAACAGAACATTTTTTAAAAACCATAACTGAGAGCACCGAAATTCATATGTCAACAAATATCTACGGTCAAGTAGTATCTACCATCTCCTTACCATCAAACCCCAAGGCTGTAGGGTTACATCAGTGAGTACGACACAGGTTCCTCTTGTTAAAACAGTGGTTGCTGAAAATGTGATGGCTGTGTGATGGCTCATGCCTTTAATCCTAGCACTTTAGAAGGCTGAGGCAGGAGGACTGCCTGAGATCAAGCGTTCACAACCAACTTGAGCAACATAATAAGACCCCACCTCTACAAAAAAATGTTAATAGAAAAATTAGCTGGGTGTGGTGGCTATACCTATAGTCCCAGCTACTCGGGAGGCTGAGGCAGAAGGATCACTTCAGCCCAGGAGTTTGAGGTGGCAGTGAACTAAGATCATGTCACTGCCCTCATGTCCAGGCAACAAAGTGAGATCCTGTCTCCAAAATAAATAAGCACTGAGTCACTTACCAGCTTTGAGTCCTCTGGTAAGTTTTCTATCTCACTGGATTGTGTTAACCGAGGCAGGATAGTCTGCTGGTTAACATCAGACATTCTGGAACCGGACTGCCTGAGACTAGCCCAGCTCTGCCACCCACCAGTTTTTCAATTTTTATAAATATTTTAGTTACAGTTTTTTGCTGAATGGCCTTTCAAGTATATAAAGCTTATAAGCAATGGCTTTAACTTATACCTATCAGTCCTTCCAAGGGATATATGAATCAAAAACTAAATTATGGCTCAGTGTTAAAAAAGACATTGCACTAATTTAAATCCTGAAAACTGGCATCAGTTTTTACTACCGAAGATTTCTAAATCAGGATATATGGAGTCAATTGAAAAACCAAGCAAGATTCTTAACACCCTTCTCTTGGAGATTCTGATTTGATCTTTCAAGGATAAGCCCTGGAACCTATATTTTAGCTTCTAGTCTCAAGGCAGATACAGCATGAATTCATCACACAAACAAATGCATCATAATCATGGATGATAAGTGCCATAAAGGAAAACTACATGGCATTATTAGAGGGTCTGAAAAGATAACACACTAAAATATAAAAATCTAAACTCTGCAAGCTTAATTGATCCTAATTATATTTTGAGATTTTTTGGGACAGGAATTATGTATTTTAGACATTCTACATAATATGGAATTGTAGATTATTTTGGTCTGATAACTGTGATATAAACTTATTTTCATAAGGTAAAAACTATATGATAGCTAAATAGAAAAAGTCAATCCACCTCTAATACCCCCAAAATACCTGTTTAGACAAATCATTCTTGTCTATTTCTGAAATAATCTAACTATCTGTATAAGTAACCATATCTTATAATCTAGGAAAATAAGACACTACGAATATCTTTAAAGTTGAGGACAGTTGTTTAAATTGCATTAAGGACAAATCGGTTAGGTTTTGAAAGGAAGGTTAAACATGTAAGTTCATTCTGAAAGACTGGACAGATTATTTTTCATGGAAAAAACAAACAATACATTTTGATTCCATAAACTATATTCTGGGTAAGCTATAAACATAGTGCCTAAAGCTAAGAATCAAAATAAACATGCATTGAATGGATGTGTGAATTGTGACAACTGAGACAGAATTTCAGAACTAGAGATCTTTTATTATAACTCCTCATTTTACAGATACAGCAATTACAACCCAGGGTAATAATGTTATTTGGCCTAAAAAGCTATGGATGACAGGGAGAGTACAAGAACCTCAGCCTCCATACTCGCAGCCGGGGCTCCCCCAACTCCATCCCGCTCACATTCACAAAGGTCTGCTTACGAATAATCAGGGGTGGCAAAGATATTGGACTTGAGAGGCACAACTCAACTAGAGCCCTCCAAGGTAAAGGAAAGTATCTCTTCTTCGTTATACAATGAGGGAAAGACCCACCAGGGATTTTTCACTGAGGCCCCATCTTGCTGCTCACATTGAAGAAGTAAAGTGGGAATAAAGGATATATTTGTATTTGAACACCAGGTCTAAGAAAGATTAGCTTGGATTGGAGGTGGGTCAGGCAGATAGGTGGAGAGATGTCTGGGCATTCACAGATTTTCTGCACTCTAGGAGACTGCCAGCACCACCCTACCTGTATGCCTAAGGTTTGTTTGAATCCTAGAAAGAGGTACAATACATCTATACTCTTGAACTGGAAATAGGCTTTTAGAATATTCAAGGCTACTTCCTAGAATAGGTACTCTCACTGCCTGGACATTACCAAGAGAGACTGGATCACACTGATCAATGGTTGCAACTTCCCACAGACTCAACACTGTACCTCAATGCACAAACAGCATGCAAGGTTCAATCTGAAAAGAATGCAAGACACCCAGCAAATTCACAACCCTGAAAAAAGCGTAAGAGTTTCACAAGGACATTTCTCAGACTTTTCTTCACATAGAGAAGGTGGCTCTACCCATTGAAACACCCAGTTAACAATAAGTGTGCCCCTGAGATTGGAAATGAATGGCAGTCCATAACTTACACCCTGAATCTTTCCTGTACCTTCTGAAGGCATCAATAATGGAAAAGCATCAAACGCACAAAGTCTATTTCATAAGCTTGCTATCTGTTAGCCACTCCACTTCCTGTAGTATGAGCGATGCTCCCACTATCTCACCAGATAACCAAACACATGCGGGTGAGCACTTCACAAGCAAACTAACAGAGGGTTTTGTGTCAGTGTTAATAAAGCCAGGACCACTTTCAGCCCTGTTCTCAGTATCTCACACCTTTACTGAGGCTGGTTGTGTAATAACTCTGTTTAATAAATGAAGATGCAAGGGATTGCCATGAACTATTCCTTGCCTGACTACCAAACTGCAAATATTCACATCCTGCCTCTTCATCCACCATAAAGTACTGCCACACTGGTCTGTTATCTGCCAGGAAATATTAATAAATGGACACTTATCAAGTTCCCACCAAGTACTGAGCACTATTTTACGAGTTTTATAATTTTGTTTAACCTCCTTAAAAACCCTGTGAGGTATTTTTACCAATATTTCCTAATAGACGAAGACATTAGAATTCAATTATATGTACGTTCACAAAACAGCTCCCTGCAGAGCTGATCAGCGCACACTTTTGATGTCAAGTATTAGAGAACTCTAGCTAACAAAGTACAAGCTCTCTGTACCCAAACAGAAAGAATCTAGGCTCCTGCTTGTCCTTGGACCCACATGAGGACTTTGGGCCTGAAGCATCAAGTCTCTTCAAAGCAAAACCTAAACGAATTCAAGTGAAAAACAGTTTCTCCAAAGGGTATTACAGTGGGAAACAGCTACAGATGACCCTGTCTCAAAGAGACTGTGATTTGCATTAAACCTCTCTCCTCTTTTTTAGCATGCCCGACAGGCAGCAGATCAGAAAGCCATAATCACCATTCCAGTTCTGAAATTGCACTGTCCTCCTTCCTGAAGAAGATGGAACAAACAGCACAGACAGCAGGCTCTGGGCACCAGTAAATTACACCCCCACACACCTCAGGATGTCAGAGAGGTTTTGCTCTCTCAGTGGGCAACTGGGAGCAGTGGGAACAGAATACTGAAATATCTACCCACCTGGCAACTGAAAGTGTCATGAGGAATCAAACTTCAGTTTATCAACAGAAGATTTACCTTTTCTGTCGCTCACAAATGGGCATCATTATGGAAGATCTGGAGGCATGCTGAGATAATTATATCAGAAAGCAGAAAAGAAAGTAACCCAAACTTGCTTAAGGTGTGTTGCTGCATCCTTAAATAGGCAGATAGTCACATTGTTGCTTAAAAGGATACAAGTGGGCACAATATTACCCAGCAATTGCTTCATGATCACCTGATCACAAATAAGCATTAAGTGGCTGCTATCACATGTGCCCTCCCAATGCCCCCCCCAACTCCATTTCCCATAAATCTCTGTTCCTGTTAACGCTATAATTAATTCTCTCTGGGCAATTAACTGTTTTAAAGTATCATGTAAATTCATCTACAAATCATTATTAATATACTCTCTATGAACATAATCTACTCCTAACACACATAGCATTGCAGATTAAAGTCATCACACGTTTAAAGGGGGGAAAACGAGTACGTTCATCTCACCACATTGGAGTCCAGTGATGAACACCCCACTGGTTGCTTCATGTGGACCAACAATTCTAAGCAGCAAGTTTATTTTCCCTGTTTTAAAATATTGCTGAAGTAGAGCTGGTAGTCAGCAAAGATATTGTTTCTTTAAAATGAGAAATGCTGTATAAGCAAATCTACCTTTCTGTAAGAAAACTCTTATTACTGTAATATATCACCCTCAAAAACTAGTGCAAAAAAAATCTAGCAATTCTGATTGTAATTTTTAAGGAACAGAATACCCTATACCCATCTAATATAAAGTTAGCTTTATAAAGCTAACCTTTAAAAAAAAAAATCCCTATTGGAATTTTGAGATAAAAAAATTGATCCACCATGACTTTAGGTGCTTATAAAAAATTAATTGCTCTCCAACACGTAAGGAAAAATAGAAAAAAAAAAAAAAAAAGAAACTGTCTAAAATGATTATTTTTGAAATTTAAAAACAGAAAATTTAGTTATCATCTTAGAAAAGCATATTAATCTTAGATACTGTAAGATCATTTGACTTAACTATGGTAAATAGAAAAATGTACCAAGATAACAGCAACTGATTGGCAAATACTTGTATTAAAATACATATCAGCAGGCTCTTTCAAAAGCACATCATGGTATCTTTCTCTCAAAAACAAATGTATCATTCATTTAATTACACTAAAATAAAATACTTCTTACTTCAATACTATTGGTCTGTCATAGATTAAGAGTCATCATGAGGAAAACAAAATTGCAGCAATATCAGGTCAGGACTCTGGGATGAGCTTCAGTGAATTTTCTTTTGTGACACAGTGAAAAGCTACATAGATGAAAGGGACTTTGAGAAACAGAACTGCATTTCAGCAAGCCCATTCTTTCCCAATTTATAATTTTATCAAATGGAGATCGTCTTAGGTCAAAACAGCTTTCAAAGATTTTGAGTTTATACCTGGGGAATCTCTAGTTGTTATCAGTACTATAAATTGGATAAGGACACTTAAATTATACCAGCTTGGTTGTAGCTAACTTGAAAGTCAAAAACATGACAACTGGCTCTTAAAATAGTATGTATGCCTAGGAATAAAAACTTTTAATCATGATAGAAAATGACAGAACCAGCAACAAAGAAAGTTCTGAAACTAAACACTGACCAAAGCTTAACAGGCTATTTCAGTTACCATAGCAGGGACTTTCATTGTGAATTTCTGTAGAGCCAAAGAAGAACCTGCAATCCTGAAAAAAATTCTTCTACTTATCTGTCAAGGATTAGTCTTCTAATGGTACAAGGCTGACATCAGCTTCTTCCCATTAGGTGGAATACGAACAAGGTGGCGTCAAAGAAAGGCAATGCAACTGAGTTGAGAAGGTCATGTTGAACCACTGAGCAGCAGATAAGGACGTGCAGTTACTTAAAGGAAAATAAAAGGCTCAAGAGGGAAGAAGTTGGGGCGGGTAAGGCATTTCAATGGCTATAAGAAATATTTAGTTTAGAATTGCTTTAAAATCAAAGGAGAAATGGTGAACAGGACACAAGTCCTTGAAGTTATTTGGCTGTACGCATCCTAAGGATAGAGAACCCGGCAAACCTTTCACAGAAGTCTTCTTCCTCCTAATTGTTGCAGTAATAACTCCATCAACAAATGGCTTCAAGTTTTTTCTAATCCATGAATTTAGGTGTGCACAGTAGTGAAAAATATGGGTTTAGTAAGTCTCTTTGAGGCAGTTCTTCAATTATATAAAATTGTGTGAGAGAGAGAGAGAGTGAGAAAGAGAAAGAGAGAGAGAGGAATATTTTTAGGCCATTCTTTAACTCATCATGTAACACGTACTAATTTTATTTTGTCCTCTTAAATGTAGCTCTAGAAGTCAGGATCAACACATCTCTTTGTCACAACACAAAGTGTTGCCTTATTCGCAGCTGGTATTCAACAAATGCTTACTCAGCCGAAAAGAATTCTAAAGCCTTGGAATTCTACCCAGTAGCCAGGACAGTGTTAAATACCAATGAGGTACTCCAGAATGAGTGAGACTTGGTCTGCCGTCCAGAACCAAAGACCAAAATATAGCTGATTAGTAAAGGTCTCAGCGAGAAGATAGGGACTGTCACATGCCAAGCTAGTGGAGAGAAGGTCAACTGGACATTCCAGCAATGAACTACAGGACTCAGCATCAGGGAAAGGAGGAACTGAAAGGTGGTAGAGAGGTAGGTAGTCTGCATGAGAGAGGCTGAGCAGCAGGGCTCAGGGGCAGAATTTCAGTTCCAGCAGCAAAGCCCTAATTCGGAATACAAGGAATGCGTATCAGATGGAGAACACCAAGACAGGGCACAAGAATGCAACGCAGGGCCTGGTGACCACGGGAGTGCCAGATCTCAGTGCACAGGAAACGAAAAGAAACTGAGTCAATAGAACCCGAGTTCCCAGTCAGAAGAAGAGTACTGGTACTAAGCCTCAAGCCATCAAATTAAGGATTCTTACACTTTCATGGCTAAGAAAAAGATTGGTTCCAGATCCCAGGGAAGGTCTGAACATACTGAAAAGTTTAAAAAGCTCTAGGAGAAGAATGAGAGGAATTTAGATTGTTACATTGGCCTCTGATACTGGCCTTCTGTAGATTAAACATGTTTTGACCAATATTTTTATGGCAACGTGCTTAGTCACATATACTGTTGCTATTCCGACCAGCATTGCTTGTAATGACCACACAAGATGTATGTATGAACAGACTTTTCAAAAAGTCATTCCTAGAACTATGAGAACAGGTTCATTAATGAATTTCCTGTCACTAGGCAGAGATGCAGGAGGTAATATTGAATGCCAGAATGGCAGAGTAACTCCTAATCCTAACAGAGTTCAGGACACCAAAGGTTTGTCCATGGAAAGCTAAATTTCCTCTACGGAATTCAAGAGATTCTCCAGTGTATTTCAGCATCAAAAATTTGTTACATAACAAGGGCTTTAAGATGGTACATATGAATAGCATACTCTTTCAGGAAACACATTCCTTCTCTTCTGCCCTGTGTCTCAAATGTTTCCATGCTGCACAATTACCAGAAACAGCATAAATGTAACACCAAAATGAAAAGTCATAAGCACTAAAGAAATACCAAGATAATACATTGCCCTCTGCTCAATTTCTCTAAAAAGAAACTATTCATGCTAAAGGAAATTATATATTTTTATCAATTATATATTTTATATACTTATATATTTTATATACATATATATACTTTATAATTAAATTTATATATACAATTTCCTTTAGCAGTGAATAGTTTTATTTATATATATGTATCTTATGAGCACAATTTAAAATAAAATAAACACTAGACCCAAATTAAGATACATTGAATTTTAAACAATCCAGGAAACACTTTTACAACACCTAAAAAGAAATAATACAGAAAAAAATTTAAATTCTAAAAGCTTGCTACTGCCATTTACAGCCCAGAAAGGTGAGTCAGTAACAGTCTACACAACTACAGAATCGGCAGGTGCCAGCCCTGATAACCACACCCACGGGGGACCCACCACACACATGCCTCTCTTTAATAGTAGCTCCTTATTCTCTTTAACAGAAAAAAATAGTTTATTGTGTTCTTAACACAATTTATAATTGTGTATTTACTTGTTCCTTTATTCATTTGATGCCTGTTCATAGTACTTCACCGTAAGTCCCATGAGGTCAGGAAAGGTAACAGTTCTGGTGACCACGTAGCAACTACCATAGCACACAGTAGGCATTCATTAAAATTGATAAGTTGACTGACTGAATTCGCGAATAAATATTGTTTTCTTTTAGGTTCACATATATTATACATACAGCATTCAGAAAAGCTTGCCTTTAAATCAACAATGTATGAAGTTGGTCCACAAACCCCATAATACGTGCTTATAAGGAATGAAGAATAATAGATGCAATTAGATAGCTAGCTAAACAGACATAATAGAAGGCAAGACTACTCCCTCCTTCTTATTTATAAATATATTTAGTGGCACTTGAAGGAGTTATAACTCATTATAACACATTATTAATGACATACCTGTAGGAAGGCTATAATAAATTAAAAATCAAAGTAATGAACAGGTTGTGTTTTTGTGTTATTTATGGCACAAATTAAACACTGATAAATATTTGCAAAACAAGGACTCACAAATAGCATATATTATCCTCTTAGTGTTCTAGGTTATTATAATTTTACAATCATATCTTTATTTTTAGACTCCATGAAATATTTTAACAAAAATAAATTCTGGCAATAAAAATGAGCTGTGTTTCAAATCTACATATGCCAACTATCATACCTCCTTCCAACTGTGCATAAGGAATATTATATTATGCATGAAGCATTTCATATAACATTTTGATATAGCTGCAACTCAGGTATTAGAAACTATAAAAGCCATCATTGAAATTAGATAACTCCAAGGAACAACTACACATAATTCTACCCAAAAATAAATTAGTTGAGATTACTATTATTTGAGATCTCTGGAATTCCCATGAGATTCACTGAGGAATGGAGATGCTTTTGGATGCTGAGTTAATACAGTTTACCAGCCCATCCATTCCCTCTGGGAAGAAGACAAAACAGCTACCAAAAGCCAAGGCAGTATCCAGCAGAGGCAAGTGGGCATGGATGTTCCAGTTTTTTTACCTAAGCCTGAAAAGACCCCCATCTTCCCTACTGAGCCTGCCTGAAGAACTGCTCCTTTCTTAAGAATCAGCCCAAGGGCCCCACCCTTACCACTACCTATATGGGAAAGTCTTTCCTAATGTTCCACAAAACAGAGATGGCCATGAACTTCTGCGGACTTTCAATCCACATCCAGAAGTGCACATATCAAAGTGGATTAGAGGTGTTGTTTACTTCTAGCTCCCCCATTAGATACAGAGCCCAGAGAATTCAAGAACCATACCATATTTACTTACATATGCACGAGGCCCAGCACATACTAGATACTTATATGTTTACCAAAGACAAAGATAAGGTCAGAAACTGTGGATAGTGAAAGCTATATAACTCTCTCCATAGCTCTATCTATAGAAATAGCTACAGATACAAATATATCTGTGTGTTTACACATACACACCATCATCATCGTTATCCACTAAGGAAAGCATTTAAAATAAATTCCACACTTAAAGAATGGTTTACATTCCAAATTCCGAGCTTTGTATTCAGACTCAACCAAGTGAACAGCAAACACTGAGAAGTTTCTGGGGAATAGCCACTTATCTATCATGTGAGTATCCTTCAAACTGAATCAGGGAGTGTGTCCACGAAGGATGGGGTGCGGGGGGACACAGATAGTGAGAAGATTTCCACTTTTGGGCACCACTTCTAAAGATGAGGATTATCATGGTCAACAACCCACCAAAAATATGTCATCTACGCAGAATTAACAAGCCATTTTATCACATGCAGACAGAGCCTCAGTATAAATTCTGCTCCATTATCCCAGTGTAAGGTCATTTACTGATTTACTATATATTTCACATGCTAGTTAAGAAACTCATCTATATTACTAGAAATGTCTTTTGAATCAAGATGATGGTCACTCTGCTCGCGCCACAGCTCTGGTCCCCAGAGCAATGAAATACATGCCATAAAGAAGAAAGGCTTGATTTGTACACACGGTTGCTTAGCATCAAGTACTTTTATGTCAAAAGACAAATGGGACCAATAAAAGAGCTTATTACAAGGGCTACCAATCAGACCTAGAAAAGTCATGACCCAGTGCCAACATCCCAAAGCAATTCTCTCTGTTGAATTTGATATTTATTGTGGTTATGATTTTTCACACAATGAAAACCCACCAAACCCTCCCCCCTTGGTATTTTTAAACTCCATTACCTCACTTGCCAACCCTGACTGTTGAAACTGTCTCATACTGGCAAATACGCTCATGTTTCCTTTTGTCCTCAAACAGATCTGAAGTTTATTCTCAAACCTTCTGCTTTTTGTACCTGGGACCACCTTTTCTCATGGTCTTTTTTTCACCTAGCCTTTAAATGGAGGTTAACTCCACCCATCCTTTGCATGCTGAGGCTCTGAGGCCTTTCCCGAGATTCACATGCCCGCTTTCCCCGCAGAATGGGTCTCTCCCTGCCCAACCTCTGCACAGCTCTTGCTATATACCCCTGTACATGCGCCTCACTCTGCGATTCTTTATGTACCTGTCTCCCACTGCCAGGCTGAGGCTTCTAAGGACAGGAAACACACCAAACACAACACTTAATGAACAGCAGCTTTCAGTAAATGTAAGATTAAAGAGCAAGTGACTGAGAAACTGTTAACTGGGCAAAGACAGAGAACATTAGGAATAGTGTGAATGCCGAAAGTAGGTATAGAGCAGTCAGTAAGAGGAAAGACTCTAAAGCCAACTTGCCAGGGTTCAAATCCCAGCCCTGCCATTTTCTAGTTGTGTGGCCTTGGGAGAGATTCTGTGATGACTGAACATTTGTGTCCCCTCAAAATTCATATGTTGAAATCCAAATCCCCAGTGTGATAGTATTATGAGGGCCTTTGGGAGGCCATCAGGCCATGAGAGTAGAGCCTCATGCATGGGATTAGTGCTGTTATAAAAGGGACCCCAGAGAGACCCCTCGCCCCTTCCACCATGTGAGGACACAGCTAGATGGTGCCATCTATGGACCAGGAAACAGTCTCTCATTAGACACTGAATCTGCTGGCACCTTAATCTTCGACTTCCCAGCCCCCAGAACTGTGAGATAAATATTTGTTATTTAAGCCTGCAGTCTCCAACTCCTGGGCTGCAGCCTGGTACCAGTCTGTGGTCTGCTAGAAATTAGCCATGCATCACACCACCTGAGTTCTGCACCCTCCACCTTCCCCACCTCCAGCCCATGGAAAAATTATCTTCCACGAAACCAGTTCTTGGTGCTAACAAGGTTGGGAACTGCTGGTTTAAGCCACCCAGTTTGTGGTATTTCTATCATAGCAGCCCGAACAGACTATGACAGGTACTTACCTTATTGAGTGTCATGAGGAATAACTGAATTAATATATGCCAAACACTGTAAAAGGTGCCTTTAAACATTCTAAACACTTTTTAAGTGTCAAAAATTAACATTTACACAATAGATTAGCCCTTTAAAAATTTTGTTTACACTGATAAAATTTTCAAAGTTATTAATAAAATAAGAAGTTTAAAAAGTTTTTTTGAAGTTTTCTTACTGAAGGGAAACAAAGCCACAGATGTCCCTGGTTATGTTGACTTGTGTACATGTCTGAGTTTACCTGTTACTACACAGAATTCACTTACAATAGCTACAAATTAACTGAAGTTACATGAAACTTTCATTTTTTATATTCATGAATTACTGTATATCCATTTTCCTCTTAAATTATAAGAAAAGAGCATATGATTAGTTGTTATAGCTTTTTTTTTTAACTCCTAGATCAAAATCCCCAAACTTGGAGAGCAAACAGAAAGTAAGAGCAAGGTGGATTTTTTTCTAACAAGGCTGTAGGTACAGAGTTACTAAAAAATGAATGGGAACTTGAGCCCAGAGAAATTATAACCACAAATCCAGAGCACCTCCTCCTTCCCTTTCTACTCCCATCCCAGGTCCTGAGAGCCAGGGGAACCACGAGGTGTGGTCTCCTGGGCCGTGCAAGAAACCTTATTTACTAGAGGAATCAGAGCTGCAGTACATTTGATCCTGGCCCTTAAAACCAAAGGTTCAGCCTTGGGGTAGAGTAGACTGCTGAAAGATGATCTATATAGAATTTAAAAATTACAAACCAGTAAGTTTGCTTTAAGAGCAGTCCTCAAGAATGTTTCCCCTTCTCTGAGACCTGGGATCCAGTCCTGCCTATCCTTTCAGGACAAGACACAGGGCCAGCTTCTGGGGGACCACCTACCAGCCAGGGCTTCTTTCCAACAGGGACAGTAAATCCAAGCTCCCACATCTCATTCTCAACCATCTTCTCCCTACTAAGGGCAAGTGTTTGCTCAGTCACACAGAGAGATCACTTTCTGCAGAGAAATTCCTTCTGAATTTTCTCCTAGAATCGTGGTCATTAGTGAACAGGGGTTAGGTAGGTTAATGTTTTCTCAGTCTTACAATGGTACTTCACAACAGATGTGTTATTGCTACTGTGTGTTCTGGAATATGAATCATAACACGTGGCAATTATTACTGAATTACTTTTAAGTGCACCACTGAAATAGAATGTCTCATTAACCAGCCATGCTCTCTCCATTAGCAAAGTAATCATTACAGTAGGGCCCTCAACTCAAAGGTGGGGGGTAGTGGAGAAGGAACCTCCCAACTGGGAACCTTTACAACCTCTTTAAGCATAATTGCAGGCCATGGCTTACGAAACGTGGCTCTCTGATTGCAAGGGTAGCGCCAAAACTCAAAATTAACCTTGGCTGCTACCAAGCCCTGAGAATCAGTTGTCAGAAGGAACCTGCTTTCCACCCCACTTCATATCCTGTATTGGACAGCATAATTAGAACGGACACATATAAAATACTACTTTTGAGCAGAAAAATATCCAAATGACCTACTGTATTTTAAATTTGTGCTAAGAAATACAGAAAGAATATAAAAAGTATAAGGCAGAAATTTCAAAATGTTTATAATCTAGATGGAAGAATAGGCTAAAAAATAGGTAGAAAAATATAAGGTAATAATGTATAATTAATCCAACGCTAAATGATATGATATCAATAATCAGCAGTAAATGAGTTCAAACAAGGGTGAAATCAGTAACGTTGGGGGATGGTAGGATCACGAATAATTATTAATTTTATGATTCAAGAAAGGGATTAATGCATCATTTTATATTATCCTCTAAAGACTATTAGCTTAATGTGCTGCTAGGATAATAAAAACCAGGAAAATACTGCCCATTATCAGAGACATATTAGGACCACATTGAGCACATTAGTCTGCTCTCACATCCAAGTAGAAAAACTTCTAGTCACCATCACCTTGGAAGGTGAGCTGAAGCATATTTAGATCAACTCACAGATGACAAGAATCCTAAGTTATTTTCTCCTATTTATCAGCTTTTATTTATTTTCAACTTCTCTGTAAATAAATTACGGAACATTACAATAAAGAACACAGGAGTACATTTAGGGAAATAATTTTAAAAGCTGATGTGACAATCCGAAATTCTTTTAAAACAAAAAGTACATTTAAAAAAACAGTGGCCAACATGAGGGAACCCGGGTAATGGGACCTCTCTGTACAATTTTACAACTTCTTAATAGTCTATAATTATTTTAAAATTTTAAAATGTTTTTATATCATCAGGGGAACAAAAATAAAAATGCAAACATTGTAACTATATGAGTTACAATGTTGAGTAACCATGACAAAGTTTCAAATTTGGTTCTAAGCTTCCTTCAAACAAGGGCCTAAAGCCACCAAA
>CAUYRT010043677.1:0-68092 GCA_963574885.1 Lepilemur ruficaudatus | reverse complement strand
TTTTTTTTGAGACAGAGTCTCACTCCGTTGCCCGGGCTAGAGTGAGTGCCGTGGCGTCAGCCTAGCTCACAGCAACCTCAAACTCCTGGGCTCAAGCGATCCTTCTGCCTCAGCCTCCCAAGTGGCTGGGACTACAGGCATGCGCCACCATGCCCGGCTCATTTTTTCTATATATTTTTAGTTGGCCAATTAATTTCTTTCTATTTGTAGTAGAGACGGGGTCTCACTCTTGCTCAGGCTGGTTTCGAACTCCTGACCTTGAGCAATCCGCCCGCCTCGGCCTCCCAGAGTGCTAGGATTACAGGCGTGAGCCACCGTGCCCGGCCTAACTAAACTGTTTTTATTTCACTTCTCGATACACACATTCTACCAACGTCCTCCACCTTAGGATTACTGATGAGTGAGGAAGGACCGAACAGGAAGGACCTCTGTGGGCGACCCTATCTTTCCCTTTCCAGCTATGTCATGACTTTCGGTGTAAGTGGCTGGCTAATACAGGGAAGTAGCACGAGTGAATGAGGATGTGATAAAGTTTCCTGGTCATTCGTGTTTCTTACAACACCACTGCCTTCTCTCTGCATTTGAAGCAAGTTCTGGTTCAAAGGGAAAGTGTGGCCTCAGCTGTCTCAGGCATAGAACACGCTTACCTCGAACTTGCTTTGTACCTTGTCTCACTTAATTCCCATGCATGGTGGGCCCACTGGAATTCTGCACTGAATTTTATTTTCTGCAGAGACAGGGTCTCACTATGTTGTCCAGGCTGGTCTCAAACTCCTGGCCTCAAGCAATCCTCCTGCCTTGGCCTCCCAAAGCACTGGGATTACAGGCATGAACCACCACACCTGGCTTGCTTACTATTCTAAATGTTCTTTTTTTAAAATTTTTCCTGACCAAGCAAGTCAACTCTAAGTTTTGCAGTTGGGAAAAACATTGTATTTATTCAAATTAAGATCACTTCTGAAGCTTTATCCTACTACATACCTGTTTTAGTTTCCTGTAGTTTGGGGAACTGATAAATGTTTTTAAATGTTATGATAATATATATGTTTAAATATCTTTTCTTTTCCAAATTCCAAGAAGAAACTGGTCCCATCCTAACAGTGGAAAATGGCTTCATGGAGGAATATAGATAACAATCCCAAAGCATTTGTCAGCTGCTCCCTGTGGACTCATTCCTCCAGGAGGTACCAATAGCTAAGAAGCAGCAGCTACTCCCCTGAGGGAATCGAAGAAAGGCCAACCCGCAGCAACGACCAGGCCTCGCACATCTCGCAAGGGGTGGTTTGAGCTTTAGCTCCTCGGAGGAGCTCCAGATCCTGGCCTGCCCCCACACTGAAATCATCCTTCATCTTCCCATCCTATCATCTGCTGCCTATCATGAACTGCTGATTTTTTCCCCCTGGGGAATAATCTTTATTTACAGTATTTGGCTCCGGAGTTTTTCAAAGGAAGTCCAGAGACCCCGGCGTCAGAATCCAAGTAGACTCCAGCCCCATCTGCAGACATTTTACAGCTGAATCTCTGCGAATCTCACCACCTGCAGCTTCAGAAAGTTCTCTAGAGAATTCTAATACCCGCTGAAGTTTAAAAGCCATGGGCTGAGTCCCATCACCCATTTCACAGTTGAGGAAATTGAGGCCCTGAGGTCACACAAGTCAGGAGCAGTGGAGCAGGTACTAAAACCTGGTCTGTTCACTCTTAGCCCCCCTGAGCCCCTAAACCAGGATGCCTGGTTTCCCCACAGTTTCTCGTTAATAATATACACCTTTATCCTCAGTCACCTGGTACACTCCTGAACAACAAGGACCATGTGAGTCAAGCTGAGCCCCAGCACGGTGCTGAGGGTGGGTGGCGAATAGTTATTTCAGTCCGTAGATCAACGAGTGAGTGAACGAAACGCCTCCCTACAATGAGGCTTTGCAACTTTCCAGCTCATTTTAGGTTTAATTTAGGCGTCTTTATTGCCGGCCATTGCAAGTCCTCTTTGGGTTTACAAGATAAATCAGGCCGAAGAAAGCAAGTTGTTCCCGTGGAGCTAAAACCCCCTGGCCTACCTACTCAAGCTCCTAGCACAGCCCCCCGCCCCAAAAAATCACACCCTCTCTCCGGCAGAGCCATCTCCCACTTCGAACTTCTATACTCTATGCGCACCGTCCTGTTTTAATGCCTTGGCGGTGGCCCTGTGCCCTCTCCATGTGTCCAAGGTCAATTTGATATAATATTCATAATTGTCTGTTGCCTCCCGTTTGGACTGCTGGTGCTGTGATTATAAAAACACTCACCCCCCCTCCTGGGGTCAGGCGCGGGGAGGGAGTAGTTCATTAGTGTTTGTGGCCGCGGTAATATTTCATGTCGAGGCAGCAGGTGGATCAGCCCACACACGCTCCAGCCTCCCTGAGACGCATGGCCGGCCGCGGGCGCTGACTGTATTGATTGCATCTGTAATGGCATGAGGGCTGCTCTCTGGAGTGGGACATGTAAATACCTTGACTCTCAGGTGGGAGGGAAAGGATCTTTGTCAAAGGCAGAAATGTGTGCTCAGGGATCATGAGAGAAGTTTTACGGGAAAGGGTCTCACTAGGTGGCATCTCTTTCCTAGGATACCTTCACCCTACTCCTCTCCCCATTCATATTCTTGAAATGAATGGATGGATGGATGGATGGATGGATGAGTAGAATCACATCAATTAGATTCAATAAGTAATACTGTTAGAGCACCAGATGGGAGAGGGTCCCCAGAGATCTTTGAGTCCAACACCCTCATTTTACAGATAAGGAAACTGAGGCTCAGAGAAGGTCCTAAATATTCAGGATAAAACTTAAATATTCTAGACTCTTACTGAATGTCCAGAATATTAATATTCCTTCATTCTAGTAAATAACAGCTATGTACTAGAGGCAGGGCTGCTTCTCGCCCATATGGTACCTTTTCACATGTAGGAAAAGGTGTCCCTTCCCCTCCCCCACTCTGCAGACACAGGCCTGCATTAGGGCACATGGGTGGCAAGCAGGGACCAGCTAGATTCCAGCCCCTGCTGGCT
This sequence comes from Lepilemur ruficaudatus, assembly GCA_963574885.1. Classification (NCBI taxonomy): domain Eukaryota; kingdom Metazoa; phylum Chordata; class Mammalia; order Primates; family Lepilemuridae; genus Lepilemur; species Lepilemur ruficaudatus. The sequence goes on along the minus strand of CAUYRT010043677.1, from coordinate 65,051 downwards.
CCTCTGCTGGCACCTTGTACAATGAACAACCTGCACAGTTGTTTTGGAGGCTCTGGCTGGGGAAGTACGAAGTTTGTCCCCGAGGACAGGGCCAGGGCCTTATTTAACCTCTGTAAATCCTGCCTCATCTAGCGCCATGCCTGGCACACTACAGGAGGAAGAGAAATGTTTACGTAAGCAAAGAAAGGAGGGGGGAGAAGGAGCAACATCCAATATCCTGGGGAACTTCATAAGTGAAATTTGTGAAGGAAAAAAACAAGTTACAACCCAAACAGCTGATTGCTAGGTCTGGTGCAGGGAAATAAAGCGAAATGAAATAGAGTCCAATTAGTTTGCTTAAACAATATTAAACTCCAGAGGAAAACAGAAAGATAGCCCTGCTGACATTACTGAGAGCTGCGGAGAGGGGTCAGGCAATTATATTAGGGAAAACAGATAACTTTGCAAGTTGCCAAATAAAGAAGCAATCACAGAGGTAAAAGCAGGCGCTCTCCCCAAACAGAAAACACAACTAAATCATTCATCGACTTCCCACGCAGAGCGCAGGCACCTGATCTGGAGACTAATAAGGGGGTTCTTTTTTTTAAATGTTGTTATCTTGAATAGCCTGATTCCTTTGCCTCGAGCTAATTTGGATTAATCTATCTTCCCAGGAGGCTATAAAATTCTACCTTTCCTCCATAAACCTTGGAAGGACAGATGGTCACTCATCTGCAAATGAAGTTTGAATTCCCTCTTTGCTCCCCATGGCGGGGGGTGGTGGTGATGGTGGAGAGGAGGAGTCTGGGGGATATAGGGGTGTTAAGAGCAGGGAAGCAGAGAAAAGGGAGAGAGATCCAATCTTTTATGGTGTTCAGAAGTTCAATGACATATACACTATTTCTCTGTTACATTTATTTAAAGAAGCCCTTGTCCTCCCTTTAGAGTCAGCTTTGGCCCGTGTTACTCAGGAGCAGGGATTTTGTCATCTTTTTGGAGTCACAGATTCCTCTGAGAAGCTAGTCAAAGGATGTGGATCTCCTCCTCAGAAAAGGTGTACATATGCATAGGCTCACACACTTTGGCAAACAATTTCAACGGGTTCATGTGCCCCCTGAAGCCCACCCTTGGATCCCAAGTTAAAAGCACCTGTTCTAGATCCTGAACTGGAAGCAATTTTGGAGAGGGCCCTAGAAACTTAAATGATAACACCTAACATTCATTTCGCATTTTAAATGGTTTGAAGGCCTCGGTGCCTTAGGAAGAGATGCTTGGAAATGACTTATCTTAGAAGCATTAGTGGGGGGCCTGCTAGCTGAGACCTTGGGGGAGAAGGAGGAGAAACTGGCAGGGAAGTGCTAGCACAATCTTTGTAAGACGCCCTTCAAAATTCAGTAAGTTAGGTCTTCATGGAAGTTTAGCCTGTAATTTATGAATACTGCCACGAGGTGGCAGTGCTGCAGTCATATGCCTCTTCAGCCAAGTAAGCCTGTGTGTGCACACTTCTGGGTTCCAAAATCAAACCAATAATTTTCCACCCAACTTTTTTGGTAACTCAAGAACAAATACAGATAGCCAAATATTAGGTTATTAAGTATGAAATGTCTGATTTTCTTAAGTACTAAGTTTGACAGTTAATATCTCTAACATGTCACTTTGACACTTCTTGTTTTATTTTTATTGTGAAGGTACATCCTCAGTCTTGCAAACACACATTTTGGCTTGTGATTCTCTTTCACATTTTTTAGAGCAATTTTTGTGAAACCATGGATAAGTCAAAATTCATGTTATTTTCAAATATGAGTTCCATCATGACACCAATGCAGTGCTGACAGCTCGAAATATCAACACCGTGTTTGGGAAGGATGTGGCTAATGAACACATAGTATGTCAATGGTTTGAGAAGTTCCCTTCTGGTGATTTTAATCTTGAAAATGAGCCACGTGGGTGACCTGAGACCAAAGTGGATAATGATGAGCTGAAAGCTGTAGTGGAAGCGAATCCATCTCAACCCACATGTGAATTAGCAGCAAGGTTTGATGTTACTATTCCAACAATATTGGACCATCTGAAACAAATTGGCAAGGTAAAGAAGCTGGATAGATGGGTTTTGCCTGAATTAAACAAGCATCAGTGTATGCTAGGCACTGAAAAAAAAAAAAGCATCAGTAGAGAAACTATCTCAAAGCTTGCCTCTCTTTACTGTCACAACATAAAGTCAAACCATTTCTACACCATATTGTTATGTGTAATGAAAAATGGATTCTTTTTGACAATCGCAAGCGTGCATTCAGCACAATGGTTGGATAAAGATGAAGTGCCAAAACACAGTCCAAAACTGAGTATTCATCCAAAAAAGCTAATGGTGTCTCTTTGGTGGTCCAGCCCTGGTATTATCCACTACAGCTTCATGAAACTTGGTCTTTTGGTACGGCAGATGTCTACTGCAACCAACTGGATGAAATGATGAGGATGCTTGCGATTAAGCAGCCGAGATTGGTCAATAGACACAGGTCAATCCTCTTGCAAGACATTGCTAGGCCACATGTTGCACAAACAATGCTGCTCAAACTACAGAAGCTGGACTTCGAAACACTCTGTCATCCACCATATTCACCAGACCTTGTACCAACTGATTACCACTTCTTCCAGGCTTTGGACCACTTCTGTGGCTTGTGACCACTTCTGTGGCTTGCAAGGAAAAATAGTCAATTCTCAACAAGCTGTGCAAAACACCTTTCTCAATTTTATCGCCACTTGCTCTCCAGATTTCTTCGCTGCTGGCATAAACAAGCTACCGTTAAGATGGCAAAGCTGTGAAGATAGTTTAGGTGCATACTTTGACTAATTGTACTGCATCGTGTTTGAGATATAGTAAACTAAACTTTTGATTCGAAATCAGACATTTCATATTTAATAACCTAATACCTGCCTACCAGTGCTTACTGCTGGTCTAGGCACTGGAGCTACAAAGATAAAGAAGATCCGGCAGTGTCTTTACATTCTACTCCTTTTTTCTTCCTCATAATAATTTGCTATCATGAGGCTAGCCAGATTTTCATTCCTGAAACTCTTCCAACCATTTTCTCTTTTAGAATCAGGTAGTGAGTACCTTTCTGTGTAATTTCATAAAATGCGTGTGGGCTGTGCCTGGTATTTTCCCCCTTTGATCTCTTGAACTGTGAGATGGCATAGCTTCTTTTCTCTGATTAATCAAAACATAGAATTATTTATTAAACTAGCTAATTATTATACAGATGAAGAAGTATTACTAGTCACCAAGGTGTTCACTAAACCCCCTTCTTAAGCCAGAGGTGGAGTTCCTGGATGTCCTCTCTTCCCCTTGTCTCACACACACACACACACACACACACACACACACACACACACACACTCTTTAGGCTGTTGGGAGGTAAGTCTGCTTCCATGAGTAAGGTTGGTATGGGCCTTAAAGGAAGTTTACTCTGATTGTCTCTCAAAGTATTTGTAATTCCTTCTACGAATTCCCAAGACCTTACGATCTGGCATTTAACATAAATTACCTGGTATTGTATCTACTTGTGTACATATTCTGTCCCACAGGACAGGGGTGCATTTCCACCTGTGAGGGCGTCTTTAGTAAAATGCTCAATAAGCAGCACAGCTTCAGTACACCAGTCAGCAGGATGTGAGTAGTCACAGAAGAGTGGGGTGGGGTGGCACACTGGGCAGAAGGGACAGCAAGCACAAGGACATCCAGGCAGGAAGCCCTAGGCCCTTATAGGAGAGCGTGAGTCCTACCAGTGCGACCAGGGAGGGGCCCTGCGGGGAGGAAGAGAGAAGGCTGGGAGGGTAGGGAGCAGACACACTGAAGAGTCCTTGTGTGCCAACCTAAAGCATCTGGACTCAGTTCAGTAGGCAGAGGGGAGCCAGCGAAAGTTCCAGGTAAAAAAAATTTCAGCAAAAGGCAGAAAGGGCAGCGTGAGTAAGCAAGGACCAGCAGGAACCCTCTTCACCCATTCAGGGGTGAGACCATGGGAGGCCCAATTTTGCAGTACCCTTGACAATGACAAGGAGGGGTAGACTCAAGTGAGACACTTATAGGAAGGATGGATTAACAGAACCTGGTGACTCCACATGGGGTGGCCACAGAGAGTAAGCTGGGACCTATGGGAAGAGGAGGTGCTGGCTTTGGGACCAAGACTCACATTCAACAGGTATCAAGTGTAAACTTTTGAATATACAGTTACAAAGACAAACACAAACAACATTCCAAAAGTTATATAGAAAGGCAGAGAAATGTGGATAGCCAACATTATTTTGAAAAAGAAAACCAAAATTAAAAGACTTGCACTACCTGATTTTAAGATGTACTATAAACTGTGGTAATCAAGACAATGTGAGACTAAGCGCAGACATGGAGCTCAATGGAGCAAAACAGAGAGTCCAGAAACAGACTCTCACAAATATAATCAATTGATTGTTGACAAACATGCAAAGGCAATTCTGTGGAGTGTTTTCAACAAATGGTGCTGGGACAACTGGTTATCCAGATACTAAAAAAATGAACCTGTACCTCACACCATATATAAAAATTAACCTAAAATGATTGTAGACCTAAATAGAAAATGTAAAGACATAAAATTCTTTTAAGAAAACATGAGGAAAAATCTTTGTGACCTTGAATTTGGTAAAGAGTTCTTAGATATGACACCAAAAATATGATCCATACAAGAAAAACAGATAAATTTGACTTCATCAAGATTAAAAATTTTGCTTTGCTAAGGACACTGGTTTGGTTTTGTTTTGTTTTTGTTTTTGAGACAGAGTCTCACTCTGTTGTCCTGGGCTAGAGTGCCATGGCATCAGCCTAGCTCACAGCAGCCTCAAACTCCTGGGCTCAAGCAATCCTTCTGCCTCAGCCTCCCGAGTAGCTGGGACTACAGGCATGAGCCACCACGCCCAGCTAATTTTTCTATTTTTTTCTTAGCTGCCCAGCTAATTTTTTTTTCTATTTTTAGTAGAGATGGGGGGTCTCACTCTTGCTCAGGCTGGTCTCGAACTCCTGAGCTCAAGCAATCCTCCCGCCTCGGCCTCCCAGAGTGCTAAGATTACAGGCGTGAGCCACCTTGCACCTGTCAACATCGTTAAAAGAATAAAAATTCAAGCCACAGAATGGGAGAAAATATTTGCCAATGATTTATCTGACAAATAACTTGTATCCAGAACATATAAAGAATTGTTGAAACTCAATAAGAAAACAACCTAATTTTTAAAAATAGACAAAAAGTTGGAACCAATACTTCACCAAAGAAGGCATACAGATAGCAAACACACACATGAAAAGATGCTCAACATTCTTCATCACTAGGAAAATACAAAACCCAAACCACAACGATGTGATCTTATGGACCTAGAATGGCTAAATTTTTTTTTAAACTGACGATACCAAGTTTTCTCAAGGATGTGGGAGCAACTCTCCTACATTGCTGACGGGAATAATAAATAGTGCAGCAACTCTGGAAAACAGCTTGTCAGTTTTGTGTGGTTATATACACACTTAGCATTGCCACTCCTAGATATTTATTCCAGAGAAATAAAACTTGTTCATATAAAAAGCTGTCTACAAATGTTTATAGCAGCATGATTCATAATTGCTCAAATTGGGAATAATCCAAATATTCTTCAATTGGTGAACAAACAAACCAGGATACAGCCATACGATGGATAAACAGTACAATAAAAAATAATAAAATAATAAACAATTTTAAAACTCAGCAATAAAAAAGAACAAACTACTTATGCACGCAGCAACTTGGATGGATCTCAAAGGCATTATGCTGAGTAAAAAAAAGCCAGTATCAAAAGACTACACACTGTGATTCCATATATATGGCCTTCTGAAAAAGGTGATAGGGACGTGTTACACTAAGTAATTCCACCCCTCCCCAAAGATGTCCACCTCCCAACCTCTGGAGCCTGTGAATTTTAACTCATCTGGCCAAAAAGGATTTTGTAGATGTGACTAAGTCAAGGACCTTGAGATGAGGCTATGATTCTGGATTATCTGGCCGGGCCTTAACTGCAGTCACGAGTGTCCTTGTAAGAGGCAACGGAGTGAGATCTGACTCAGAAGAAATGGTCACGTGAAGATGGAACAGAGATACGTGGAGACGCCGGCCAGGAAGAGTAGATTAAGGTGCCCACAAGCCAAGGAGCGCTGGCAGCCCCGGGAAGCTGGAGGACGCCAGGAGTGGACTGTCCCCTAGACCTAGTGGCTATGGCCCTGGTGACACTTTGATAGGCTCAGTGATGCTGATGCTGTACTTCTGGACTCCAGAACTTTGAGAGAATAAATTTCTCTTGCTGAAGCCACTAAGTTAGGGCTAATTTGTTACAGTAGCCACAGGAAACGTTAGCGTTCTTTAGCTGTTGCAATGGTTCTGGATCCTGTGTGTGGTGTCGTTACAAGAATCTAGGCATGTGCCAAAATTCATAAAACTGTGCACCAAAAAAGGGTCAATATTATTGTATTCAAATTTTTTTAAAAAATCAATTAATAAATAAAAATTTTAAATTAAACAAAAAAGAAGTGGCCTCAGCCTCTCCCAAATGCTGAGAGGCCCCAGAGCAAGGCTGAGGGGAAGCCAGGTCTCCAGGTCGTGTGACCCTGGTGCCATTATAGGAAGCAGAGGAAGGGGCTGGGGGGGTTGTGGAGGGGAGGGACCACCAGGCTCATTCTAAATTCAGTGAACGTGAGGAGACCTGAGGCCACCCAGGTGGTGATGTGCAGCAGGCAGTTGGAAATGGCATCTCTGAGAGAGGCAGAACAGTGTGTGGGAAGCAGGAGTACAGTGGTGATGAGCACAGGCTTTCAAATAAGACAATGTATATGAGCTGTGTGACTTTGGCAAGTTACCTAGCCTCTCTGAACCTCAGTTTCTTCTTCTCTAAAATGGAATGATGTTTGCATGTACCTCATGTGGGGATTCTGTGAGGGAATGGTGGTGAAGCACCAAACCTTGTGCGTGGCACGGGATAGAAGCAGGAAAATGTGAGCCGTGACAGTTATTGTCAAGAGCGTGATCAACCTTGAGGCGACCTAGAATCTGATTTGGGATCACTGCAGAGACACAGGGATGGGCATCACAGGAGTGGTGTGGGCCAGCGGAAGAGATAGAAGAACAGAGGGTGGGGAAGAGCCTGGGCGAGGGGCTGTCCTGGGGGCAGGCAGCTGGGTGGCTATCAGGGGGTGGAATGGTGTGATTAGTTTGCTAGAGCTACTGTAACAGTACCACAAACTGAGTGGCTTAAAACAACAGAAATTTACTGTCTCCTAGTTCTGGAGCCAGAAGGCTGAGACCAAGGTGTCAGCAAGGTGGTTCCTTCTGAGAATTCAGAGGAGAAATCCAGTCCACACCTCTCCCCTGGCTTCTAGGTGGTTCTGAGGTGCTGCTGTAGCACATACTTAAAGATGCAGAAGTGGCTTTGGAATTGGATCATGAGTAGAGGCTGGAAGGGTTTTAAGGTGCATGACAGAAAGAGCCTCCATTGCCGTCAAAGAGATTGTCGCTAGAGACACAGATGTTAAGGGTGCTTGCGATGAGGTCTCGGATGGAAATAACCATCATGTGATGGGAAACCAGAGGAAAGTCGATCCTTGCTATGTTTACCTCAAAGCTGGGGAGAATAAACGATGTCTGTGCATCAGTTGTTCAGCAGACACGAGGGCTCAAATGCCCAGCTATGGTGTCCCAGCACGGGGCCAGCCCCTGGACGGGACTGCTGGGGTGTCGGGAGCTTTGCAGGTGGGATGAGTTTCTTAAAGGCAAGGGGTGAAGGATCCTGTGGGCCTATCTCTGGGGACCTCCCAGGCACTGTGAATCCCCCCTTTTCACCTTTGTCTCCCACAAACTCCCTGGCACTGCTGTCTCCCGGCCAACGCCTTCCAGCCTGCCCCTTTCTGCGCTGGGCTTTATGCAAAGGACGTTTCGCAAGCCCTCACAACAGCTGCCAGGCCTGCGGGACAGGCACCGTCTCATTTTATAAACGACGACGTGGCGGCTCAGAGAGGTTATCAGACTTATCCAAGACACACAGCATGTTGGAGGCAGCAGTGTTCAAGCCCCAGCCTCTGGAGCTGGGCACATTACACCACATGGCTTTGGTTTCTGAGGGTTTCTGTTCGGAAGGCTGGGCTTGAGGGAGAAAGTGAAGCCAGACCCAGAGGTAGGTACCCTGAGTCCCCCGGCTCTGAACCCAGCCAGAGAGCACTTGGCCCTGGAGAGGTCTTGGTCCCCAGGCACTCGGAGCATCCCCGTGGCGGGGCGGAGCCTGCGGCTTTGCGTCGGCGCGTCCACCAGGGGGCAGTGGCGCCGCGCGACGACGGCGTGGGAGGTCTGCGGACTGGGGCGGGGGCTCTGCTTCCTAGGGGGATCCAGAGCCCCCAGCCGCTGGGACCGCCTTCAGGTACACGACTTTGTCCCACACTGTCTTTCCTGGCTCTCCCGCGCTGGGGCGGGGCTTGACGCTGGAGGAGCCCTCCTACCCCCAGCCCCAACTCAAGATCTCTGCAGCTCCTTCACTCTGGCCTCCCTGGGCCACCCCGCACTATGGCACCGGCACCGACCACCCTCCGCTGGTCCCTAGGCACGGCGGGCACAGTTGGCTGCTCTGTGCTTCCTCCCGCTCTGCCCTTCCTTGGGAGCTTGGAATTCAGAGGGATCAGCCCCTCCAGGGGTTCTCAAACTGATCTCCATGAGCCTGTCAAATCTCTAAAGGGCCCAGGGAAGCTGTGCCCAGCAAGGTGGGCTGGGGAGGGATGGACCAGACCCCAGCCCCTTCTCTCCCCGCCCATTGGAGACCCTTCAGAGCCTGCTGTTTTCTATTTTCAATTTCTTCTTAAGATTTCCTTTGAAGAAAAGCCTTCGCAGCTCGAGGGTCGGGGAGATGTCTTTGTGAATCACTAAACTAATCCGTTGTCTCCATTTCACAGATGATAAAACTGAGACAGACCCAGGGGCAGAGACTTGCCCGATCCCACACCCCCAGAGGAGCAGAGTCACCCCTGGAATTCAGGTCTCCCGGCCTCCCCTGGGGATATGTGGGGGTGGGGTGGAGGGAAGAGGAAACGTGTAAGGGTCGGCAACATGACAGAAGAGTCCAAAAGCCCACGAAACTGCCCCAATTGAGAATCTGTCACTTGCTCAACAAATATTAACCGAGTACCTGCTGCGTGCCGGCAGCCAGGCGAGTGGGATGCAGCAGTGGAGGAAGCCGAGACGCCAGCCTTCGAGAAGCTCACGGGCTGGGAGGAGTTCTGTCTGACCTGTCAAAGCAAAGACGGGAAGAGAGGTGACTTAAAAGCGCCAGTGCCTCTAATTGGTATTGACTGATTAACACTATGGTGCTCAAAGGGTGGGAGTGAACACTGGGGAATTGGGGGGTGGGGGGTAGACTGAAGGTGATCTTTCTTAATGATGTTCTATTTCTCTTATGCAATGGCTCCCTCATAAATTGAGAAGGTTGACTACCCTTTCAAGCTTCCTAAAAACCTTTTTTCTAGCATTTTGCTGAATTATGTGCTAGGAGATGAAGAAAGAAATACTGTGACTACAAGCGCACCTAGAAATTCCATACTCTGTACTTCCAGTTGCAAACCTCATGGGAAAATACTTGATTACATTACCACATTAAGGCTAAAACTTTCTTATGTATAAAATCCCTTGATATTATACCAATTCAAGCCTTAGATTTTGGAGAATTGATAGTAACAGGGTATTGAAGATTTCCTGTGAGATTCTTTGTTTCTCTACTAAAAAGGGCCAAAGTGAAATTTAAAAAGTTTTCTACTTCAACAATTCTACTTCTTATAATGGCCTATGGGAGAAAATATACGAAGATTGTTTTGAAACTGCAAAGTGATGGCTACCACACAGCAGTGATTTTCATTTCATACTGTAAGCCACGGCCACCCTCCCATTGACACAGGTGGTAGGTAAGTCGACCCTCCAACCAACAAAGTCTTACAACAGAAGGATCGGTGAGTCTGTTCTTTCCTTCCACTGATTCTGCGGATGACTTTCAAGAGAGTCTTTCTACCTACTGAGTCTTGAACAGTTTGGTACCTTTTTTTCCAAAATAAAGAAGGTAGAACTTCCTTAGAAGCCAAATTGGAATTAATGAGATCTCATAGTAAACTGTTTAAAGCCTAAAGATTAAAGACCTCCTAGGAGGGCAAACAATTATCTTTTCCAAACTAAACCACCCATCCCATAAAAGCCTCCACATATCAGCCAATTCAGATCTTCTAAATCGATGAGATCATCTGAGAATGGGGGTTTTCACTTTTCAATTCCTTGATGGTAAGAAGCGAAATAGAAAAGTTTCAGTTCTTTAAGTACATAGCCATTTATCTCAATATAATTTAAACGGTTCCCATTGGAAGTAAATGAAAGAGTAAGATTTTTATCACAACTATTTTAAAACAGGATGATATTTTTGTCAGGACAAGTAGCAAAGAGATCTTAAACCCCTTGCCCTTCACGAAGAAATGTGAAGTTCCTTTTATTTCTATTGGCATTTTAGTGAGCAGACTCTCTTCGCTCTAAACTGGAGGTAACAATTTGTTTTGAATTTGAGCTGGAAATAAGATAACAAATATTGCCTAGGGCTTTATGGGATGCCTTTTATATCTGAATTAGATTAGACAGTCAGAAAGTATTGCAAATCCTTTATTATTTTGTCTTTAAGCCCTAAAAATCAAAAGCAATGCATGCAGGCAAAGTACATTTAAAAAGGTAGCATTATACCACGACAGCTGCATATACATCTTTTCCTATATTACTCAATTTATGCAGGGAACCAACAAAATCTCCCTTGTCTATTATACCCCAATTTTTAAAAATCATAGGTTTGTGCTGTCATGGGTTATCATTTTTAGTAAAGAGTGGGAGGCAGATTAAACTTTAGTATTATTAGAGAAAAAGTTTTATTTTTTTCCTTTTCTTTGGAAAAATTCATGTTAATTATTCCTCTGCACCTGCCTAATGGGGCTGAAGTAATTCGATTGTCATATTGTTGTAGATTGTTGCTTTGTGTAATGTATCACCCCTGCTGTTCCATTAAAAAAATTCTATACTCTTCCATTATTCAGCAAGGCCTAATGATTATTCCAGCGTTTGTACATACTGCACTGTTATTTTGACTTTAATTGACTTCACTTTTTTAATTAAGCACATTGGTTTTAACACTGTTGTTGACAAGCTTGGTTTTGTCATTATCAGTATTTGCTTCCATGTACACTGCATACCTATTGACATTTTATTTAGATTCATTATAAATGATAAGAGCAATGTGTACACTGAAGTTTATCCTCAATGCTAACATGAATTCATGTTGCATGTTATTTATATATAATAGTCTTCAGAATATTTTAAAGGACCAGTTATTCTGTTTAAAGTATTTTAAAAATTAAATTGTTAAATCTTTAGTTTGAAAATTAGAAATAGAGATTTGACTATTTTTAAATGTGTAGTAATATCTCCATAGAAAGAATACATTTTACACCATCAGTTAAATATTGTCAAATGTAACAAACACACATGGTGATATAATGTTGTCTGTGTTTATGAGGCACATAAAATTATGGTTTTTATATATGTGAAAATGAGTCATTTATGGCAATTTTATTTTGGAGGAGAATTGTTTTGTTTCTTTAAATTATTTAAAGATTTATACCTGATTTATTAAAAATAAATCCTTTAAAAATATTTATCATAGACATTATGTTCTTTTAAACATACCACCCTGAAAGAAAATAACAATATCCTTGTGAAACCCATCGAAATGTCTCTTTTTGAATGCTACCTTGGTCATTTATCAAAACACAAGATAATGAAGAATGGGCCATAGACAGAATAATTTAAGCTTTATTTAGCTAAGATGCTAGAGATTGGTGAACTGAAAGGAAGAACTGGAGTGAGAAGAAAATAATGGTAAATTTTAAGATAAGTGTTTAAATGTTTTAAAATAGCATGTGAAATTTTTTTTCACACTTCTCTGAACACAAATCTGTCCCAAGTATGATTTGGAAAACTTCATAAGTGGTACAGACATATCTTATTATGGAGAAGGTTGACATGAGAACACTTATTTCCCCTTAGCCATTTGTGTTTTGTTAATGGACAGGAATGAATGAATGGGAGGGTGAATGAATAGATCACATGGGATTTGACTGCCATTTGGTCATCTGAGAACGGAGGACAAAGATTTAGAGGTGGGCCCTTCTGCCCTTGTGTGGTGCAGCCTCATTGCGGCAGTTGTGATTGCTGATGAGCCTGCTGCCTGGGATTTATGTCCGTCCTCTCCTTATGCCTCGGCGTGCCTGACCCAGCCCTATTTGCATAACTTCCATTCCCAGTGACAACATGAATAAAAGATGACTGGTGTGACCTCAGAAAGTGCCAAGATGGTATTGATGTAATGAGCCCAATATCCACTGTTTTATGCATTGCCATACAATAGCCATCTTAATAAAAGGTTAAACAGCATTATAATGTGTGTTTCTTTGATGTCTCCCTGACTCACTGACTTCACTTTTTCATTCACCATTGCTCCTTTGAGAATCACCAGTAATCTAAGTTTTTGTTTGTTTTGTTTTTGCCACACGGTCAGTCCTTTATTTTTGTGAGCTTAGTGAAAAAAGTTTTGCTTTCCTAGTTTCCTCAATTTCAGTAAATACTCTTTCTTTTGCTTGGCATTGGCTTCTGTTTGACAACAAACATCATTGTTCATAAACTGTAGAAATTACTGCATATCCTCTGACTTGAACACTCCATTTTGATATTTAGAATTCTGCAACTGCCAGTTCATCTTCTTGGCTTTCCACATTTTTTTCTGATTGTGCAAATCTAAAATGTGATCTTGTTACTGGAAGCCCCTCAATACCGACTTGTACTGCATTTTCTCCTCTTCATCGTGAAGGCCTGTTATGTATGAAATTCTTAGATGTAGATGCCCTGATTATCTTGCTCCAAAAAGCATAGGGAAAAGAACTACAAATGCATGTAGGAAAAGATCAAGGAATCCTCTCTTTCTGGGGCTTTCTGACCAAAACAACACCAGTCAGTTAAAGTTTTCATCACTCTTCTGTGTAAATAGGCTGTGTCATAGGCAGGAAAGCAAAGGAAGATAAGAACATAGCAGGCATGTGTGTAAAGTAATATCACACCTTGCCAACAGCATCCTTTATTATATTTTTCTTTAAAAGCAAAAGCACAACTAGACTAATATTCACCCTTTTAACAACAAAGAGAAAATCGTGTGCTTTTTATACTTCTTTTAGACAGTAAATCATAGGGGCTTTTATTATATTATCCTTTGCTTTCTTGCAAGGTCTGTTACTTAGGTGATCTGGAAATACGACAATATGTTAACAACTAACACTGTGTATCTTTGGACCTTATAGGTAGATTAAAAAACACTTTAAAGCAAGCTATAGCTGAAACATCCCACTACTCCAAACCTCAAGTTTACTGCTTGACATGCTGGTTGGGTAATTCTATATTTTGAAAAAGGTGATGGCGAGGGAGCAAACAGGATACAAATTTTCCAAATATCTACCATGTTGCGTTAATCATATCATGTCCTGTTGGGGCATTGCATTTCTAACGTCACAGAGAGTGATCCGATATGAGTTGACATGACATTGTGCTAGTAGGCAGTACTGTCAAAGATGTGGAATGGTAGTTCAGGTATTTCAAAATGCAAAGTTAATTAGAACACATTCATTGGGGTTTTGTCTTAGAAAAAAATTTACCTTTATATCTACAGCTTCTATAATAGGGTACTTGAGTAATGAGAAAAGTATGTAGTATTCCTAAATTTACTGAAGGCTCATAGGTGATTTATTTTCTTAAAGAAAATTCTAACAACATTGTTTCATTCATCTCCCTTCAATCTGATAGTGACTCTAACCAGTGACAGTCAATAAAGTTTCTTGTACGGGGGAAAATTGTAGGAAAATGGAGATTCTCCTAATCATAATTAAGGTGGTATCTGATGTTTAAACAGAGAGGAGAAAAGAGCCAGGATTCTATGACACACAGTGTGATGTAGTTTATTACACTACTTAAAGAGGGATACTTGATGAGGATTAAGTGGATATGAACACAGACCTACAAAATTCAACCTTAAGATTGCCAGAAAAAAAAAAAAAGCCACTGGCTGCTAAAAAAATTGAAGCAGATGTCAGATGCAAGCAGCTGCGGCATAGGAAATTCAACAAAATTCCAATATTCAAATTGCTTCTCTGGATAAAAACTGCTTGATAGCACAGTTTCAGCTTTGATCTGGACTGTCAGTGAACCATCTGTGGAAAATGAAAGTAATCTGCTGACACTGTCCACACAGGTAGGCATCAGCCTCATTTTGTTGGGAAAAAGAACACTACTAAGATGTTTTCTAGTGAGCTTGTCAGGAAAGTATTACTGTAATTAACCCCAGTTGCTAGAATAGTGAACACCACAATAAAAAGAGATTAAAAAAGAAAAGAGAATTTGTCTTATTCTGTAAGGACTATTTGAAGAAGAAAAAAATGTCTGTACCCTAATTTTAGGCTCATAATGGAATATTCTGGGTAGAGATTGAGATTCGGTAAGAATATTGGGAAAAATTACAATCCCAGCACCAAGAAAAAGAGGATGATAAATCTGTTAAATCTGACCTTGTGGAAATGATAGAAATGTATAGTAGGTTAACAACGAAATTGTTAGGCAAATTGTGAGCTTTAAAAATTCAGTATCACAGGCAAAGGAATCATTCCCTGGAGGGTCAGAGAAAACACTTTTTATTTTATCCAGCTATGTGTTGGATAAAATAAACATATGTAGATGCTGAAAGGTTGCTCACAAATAGGTCAGCTTGTGGTGGAAGTCTTTCATAATTCAAGATACATCAGCCTTGGCAGTAGCTGAGAATAAGAGCAAGTAATCAAAAGTGACCCAAACAATGACACCAGAGTTTCCAGATGGTATAGAAAAAAGTCTATGATTTATGATTGCCGGTGCAGTAAATAAATCTAAAACAATAGGCGTGGATGGGGACGCAGTCACAGCTGACCAAAAGAGCAGTTGTAATGCAACCCACAGAAAGCTTGGTGCCAGAAGTAATTGACATAGTCGTCAAATCAATTTCCTAGGGTGCAGACACTCAAGCACTCAATCTGATTCTGTATGCTGCACAACATTTGGATTATACAGCTGCCTCTAATTCAGATAGCCTAAGCTCGATGTGAAGCCAATTCAAGGAATGGCCTGGAAGTGAACAATAATTATTTAGGCTTCCTTTCCGAAGTTTACTGTTTTCTAGTCAAATGACTCTGTTTTGGAATTACATACATTTCATATGGTTTAACATTTGCTGATATTTTTCCTCCTTGTGCGTCACCTAACTCAATGACATCCACAAAATCCATGATCTTTCTTTTCAATGGCACCAGTGGAATGTAGTTCCAGGATAAGAAAGGCCTATACACAGCATGTCGTTCTAGACATCAACTATGGAATCAGCCACTTGATTGCAAATGTGTCACGCCCATGCAGAGGAGGATTGTTAATGAATTAATTAATTATTCTGTATTTCAATGCCATGCATTTGTCCAAAGATAAGATTAAATAATCTTTTGCTGCAAATAATTTTATTGGTATCCATCCATTCATTCATTTATCCAATGTTAAGAGAGTGTCAGCAGCCCACCCGATACTTGATTAGCTATTGAGTATAGAGATCAGAGACAGAGATTGTGCCTTCAGAGACCTCATAGTTCAGTGATCTGGCAAGATAGGTAAGGAGTCATGTAAGAAAAATTGAAGAGAAAGTACAAAGGTCAGCGGAAGGCACAGAGAAAGCCATTAACCCAGCTATGGTTGGGGTGGGATTGGGAGAACAGGAGGGCACAGATTTTGGAGATGCCAACATTGCCATTGAGATTTGAAGGATGAGGCAAACTTTGCCAGGTTAAGAGGATGGATAATATTACAGGAAGGCTCAACACCACAAAGGGCATGACCTTTTCAGGTCGCACACACTCTTCAGTGCAGCTGGCACAGACGGTTTGGCAACACAGAGCACAGAGAGCACTGAGGAAAGCAAAAGGGGTAGATATGGATCGGACGGCAAAGAACAAGGTGTGGACAGTGCTTTAGAGTTTGCAGAGCACTTTCACTCACTGTGTTTGACTGGATGCTCACAGCAGCTTGTGAGAACATGATTGCCCCCATTTGAAAAGGACCAAACTGAGAAAGGTTTGAACATCTACCAAAGTCACAAAGCTGGGAACGAGGCCCGCATCTGCCTGCTTTAAAGAAAAGTCTGAATATAGCATCACTTGGCTTCTCAGTCAAGGGGTTCTATGGTACTGTGCTCAGCCACTTTGTGACAAATTTCAAACTTTTAGAAAACACAAAGGTGGGAGGATGGCTCTGATAAGCAGTATGCAAGAGGGAGAAGGTGAAGGAGAAAGAGTAAGTGAAATAGGAAGTAGAAAAGGAGAAAGAGGAAAATAATATATATTAATTTCAGAACACTATAAAGCCAGTACCCTCTGGGGTGTATGGAAAGAAGGAAATTCCACAGGGACTGCAGAGTCAACAGAATTTCTATTACTGCAAAAGATCTTTGTGAGAGCAGATTATTAATAGCAGATGATAAATCACATCATTAATGAGCTATTTGTTTTCTATTAATTTAACATTCTATCTTTAGAAATAGGGAAGGCTGAAGGGTCAGGAAAAGAGATAGCAAGTCGTTTATAGGTGCAAACTGGTTCAGCCACCAAGTTCAGAAATGGAAACAAAGAAGCAGGACTTGACAAAAGCTAATGGTATGAAGGAGGCAGTGAAGACAAAAGAACAATGATGAGACTTGAAACCCAGGAGGAATTCTGGGAAGCAAATGAAAAAAAGAATGATAAAGAAAATAGCATAGCTCACAAAGCTAAAAGATCAAAACACAGGGGAAAAAAACAGTTAAATCAAGAAATTTGAAGTAAAAAAAAAAACCAAAGATATCAATCTGAAACAATTTTTAATAAAACGCATCTTGTATGTATTTACAAATATATACAAATTATACAAAGTGTACAAAAAATAGAGAATAAAGAATATTAGAATAAAAGAAAAAATATTCCTAAAGAACAGTTCCCTAAAGAACAGTTTGTATTTTGATATACTTCCTTATAGTCATTTTTACATAACTGTGTTCATAATATAGGAATTTTGTTATCTTTTTTCTTCTAGTATTTTAGAATAAGTATTGCAATGCTACAGAATCAATATTTATAAATATTTCCTTCCAGGCATAATTTAATGGTGTTGGAAAATAGCTTACTATTACTTATCTTCAAAAATAAATATTTTAGTGCATAATTTCTAAATGTATGAGATTGCCTGCTTGTTTATTTTAATATTTTTATGACCACAAAAATAATCTCACTCTCAAAGTTGAGATATTTAAATGTAGGCAAAATTAGAAGGTTTAGTGAATAAATGACATAAGCTCAAACTGAAGGCATAGGTATTTTCTGTATTGTCCAGTAATCCCAATAATGAAAAAAATTTATTTTTCTTTTCTCCATGAATTTTATGAATACAATTCACAGGCAGATTGGAATCCATGGTCCGTGTCACCCACGTACACGCTTTATGTCTGGAATCAAGCTACCCACTAGGAGAAAAGATGTGCTGCGGCAGAAGGCACAGACTTCACTGTATTAATACGGAAATGTAAGGTCACACAAAACAGACAGTGTTGAAAACACCTACTCCACTACTTTTTCTAGGAACATATCTGGGCTGACCATAGCCCTTTGGCATATCTCAGTAGCTGTCAGATGCAAATATACTAACACTCTAGTTGCATGGGAATTTGTAACTCTGTGGAAGATGTACTTGATCAAGTTAATTTTTCCTAGTTCTAAAACAAGTTTACTTTATCACAATTACTGTCTAATAAACCATTGCCCAAATTAACTACATGTTACCTTTCAGTTTCTATATTAGTTAAATTATTATTTCAAGTTAAGTTTTGATGCAATATATGAGTCTTTATCCTAAATACATTGATCCTTCAGAGGAAGAGAATGACAATACCAGAATTTTTAAAAAGTGAGAATGCGATGATGATTTGAAATACCCAAAAGAGAAAACTTATTGACAAAGTAATAATTCCTTCACAGTGTTTGCATTGCGATGCACTATAAAGAATAGGCCTATTCTAATGTCAGTAGTATACATTTCAGGGAACAATTAGTAGAAAAGAAATATGAACTGTTTGGACTATTTGTATTACTAGATTCAAGGTTTCAGATGAAGAGAATCATTTGAAAAAAAAAAATGATGCCTTTAAAATGTGCCTGCTTCTAAGTAGAATTCCATCGACACAAAATGATCACTACATTAGTTCATTTAACAAAACGTGTTCCTGTCACATCCCAGTCACTGAGTAAACAGAAGTGAACAAAATAAACACAGCCTCTACCCATACAGAACTTTGATACGACACATTCTCAAAAATTTTCTCCAAATGCCAAAAATAGCCAAATTTATTATATCATATACATACTATATAGCACTAAGAAAGCACATGAGCTGCACTTTTTCACACGTGTATGCGTAACTTCTTGGCTGGGTTGGTGGTAAAAAAGGGAGAATTACTTATATTTAGAGTTTCCTGTGAGAAGAGAGAATAATGACAAACAAGAACCCTATACCTGAAAACATTCCAACCTCTCAAATTCCATGTTTAATTGTCCCAGGTGTATTTTTGATATTTTAAAGCACTGGACAGTCTTTGACGAAAAGATTTCTTTTTGATCTATAGCATTTCCTACAATATTTGGTAGTTATATTTGGGACTCATCATGTCTTTCTCAATTTTTCTCTCTCTATATATATATTCAATCTAAAGAACATATTTTTAAGCTAATGCTCTACATAAAGAAGATGTTTGAAAACATCATTTTATTAATTTTAATTCATATTACCTATGTAATATTCTCCAGTGAATATCTTAAATTTTAAAGCCTTAGGAACAATGAAACATCTCTGATGTAAACAATCAATCTAATAACCAATCTCAGAATTTTTCAGCGCTAACATGAAAGCAAGATGAATCTGTATTTCTGAAGGAGGCTGGCTGTGATGGCTCACACCTGTGATCCCAGCACTTTGGGAGTTTTGAGGCCAGCCCGAGAAACACAGCAACACCCTGTCACCACAAAAAGTAAAAATCAAAAAATAAAAATAAAAAAATAAACTAGCCAGATGTGATGGTGCACACCTGTAGTCAAGCTACTCAGGAGGCTGAGGCAGGAAGATTGCTTGAGCCCAGGAGTCTGAGGCTACTGTGAGCTGTTGTCTGGAGCTAATAGCCCTAAGGTATCAAATATTTTTCTCTTAGTCAACAAATGTACCAATTATATGTACTTTTATAATGCATATGTGTGTTTTTAAGGAAACTTCTCTAAGTAGTTTTTCATGAGTGATGATCTTGGTAGTGATCTTTCCAAAGCTCATGCTGAGCAACAATTTCCTGTGACTTTTGTTCTGTCCAATTGACTTAATACATTTATTTCTGTGAGGTAGATGACTAGCCTCTAACCCCTACTGTCAGTATCTGATTTCAGACAGCATTGCTCACCATGGAGTAGTTACTAAACACTCTTTATTGATGCAGCTACCAGATCTAATTGTTGAACCAGTTCATTATCCTCCTGTTGCTAATAGAGTGTGGTACAAAACCAGTATGTGAGAAACTTGTTGATTCGTCTATCCTACTCCTTATGCATGGGGTGGGGTGCCTCAAGATATCACCATCATTTAGTAATTTGATTTCATTAAAAGTAGAATTGACTGAATCGTACCATTGTTCAAATGCACTATTTAAGACAAGAATATTTGTTTTTCCCATGTGACAAACATAGATGGATGTGTCAACAAGTAGTTTGAAAATAAACGCATATTTTTCTATCACGATCACAAAATCAACTTATTGTCTAGGAGGAAATGTATTTTTTTAATAATAACCCAAGTGGCGTATTAGTGAGCATACTGATACAATGTATACAAAACTTAATTGTCTGGAAATGAGAAGCCTACCATACATTTCCATCCTGTCTGGGCAATGAGAGGTTACATGATAAATCTAGAAGAAACCAAATGTTTAGCTAAAAGGTCAATTAAAGCAGAAAGAATCAAAACTTTGTAAGATTTATGGCTTCCCCTTGTACATTTTTTGGTGAGCATGTGCTCACAGGGCAGACGTCACAAGAACTACGCAAGGCATTAAGGTAACTGGAGAAGACGGCAGAGGTAAAACTGGGAAGACTTCACGTAATTTAGAAGCAGAGTTCACCTTATTTGTCTCTTCACAGAGATAGTGCCTCCCTGCGGAGCAGAGAGCAGATTTGTTTGCTGCCCGGTATTAATAAGGAGAATGAATTCCCTCTGGGGCAAAAGTTAGGAGGGTTTACTTGATAAAAGGTTTGGCTTTCCTGGTTCAGGATTCCTCAGCCGGATGTAAACCCACTGTGTGTGCGACATCTATCTGTCACCCTGGAGGGACCTGGGAGACAAGAGCAAGCAAACATGCAACTCGTGCTGTTGCTATGTGATGAGTAACAACGACGCATGAAAGTGGCAGGCAAACTCGTCGGGTGTAGACAGGATAACATCTCAGACCCTTCACAGTCTGGACACTTCATGTGGAAGTTTTTTTAGGCGGGAGATTATGTAAGTATAATTGTGCATTTTCCAAACTAAAACAGTGAACTTATATTTTCCTGGTGTTTTGGATTTGTCTCTCCTCTCCCACCTTGTCATTCTCTTTCTCTTGTGCACTTTGCTGTTTTCACATCTGATGGATAGCATTTTCTGTACCACCCGCATCACTCCGTAAGCTCATTACGGTCTTTGCTGACAGCTCTTACTAGACCCATAAACGCCCTTACCGTGTGTTTTCTGCCTGTGCTCTCACAAAACCGATTGTAAAGAACTCACTTGGGTTACAATAGCTCGCCTCATGAGTAGGTAGAAGACGGCTCCATGCTCTCTGAACAGGCGCTGCTGTGCTTCCATCAAGCAGCCGAGTGATCCAAACAGGAGGGAAAAAACCTCTGTCTTTGGGTGATATTTCAACTGTTCAAACAGAGAGTTTTGCCACAAAATGAGCCCCGTGTCTTTTGGAGGACTAGAGCCTTTTTTATTTATTTATTTATTTATTTATTTATTTATTTATTTATTTATTTATTTATTTATTTATGTAATGACTAAGAAGAACCAAATGTTGCAGTGAATATAAATATGTGGAACCAGGTATTGAAAGGAAAGTTACTCATGATGGAAAATCCCTGCATCAGTTGTATAGCTGACTGGAGAAGCCACACTTAAGGTATTTCTTTCTCTAACGGACGTGAAGATGTCACCTAAAGATGACTCACATAAAGTAATTCAACATATAAAAATGTAATTCTGAGATTTCCTAAAACTGACTATAAAAGTACAAAAACTAAGTTTCAGCACAGAAAATCACTGGCCCCTTGTTCTTCACTGCTGTGTACAGGCACCGTGCATCGTGGAGGAGTTTCAAAAATCATGCTTCTCAGTGTGGCATGATATCAAATTTAGTCAATGTGTGAAATCTTTGCAGAAAATAGGTGGGAGGAAAGACGCAATTTTATTCTGCCAAGTAATTCCTCTGAGCCATGAAAATAAGCACTAGCCACGAGTCTGAATAAAACCAAGGTGATGCTAATCAAAACATTCCATAAAGTAGTTTTATATGCCTAAGTAATTCTTTTAGGCTTTTTCTGGCTTTATTTTCCAGAAACACTGTTGGATTTCCCACAGGCAGGTATTATACGCTGTTAGCGTTTTGGAATTTATTGTCTCTGGAAGACAAAAAAGAAAGTGAAGATGACTATAGCAGAATATAGAGACCCACAATGCTGCCCCAGAGTCTATGCCCTGAGACTAGACTAAAGAAGCCTTAATATGAGGTTATTTTAGTAGTTTCTACATTAATATCTAATTTGTATATGTTCATTTGTTTTTTGGGGGGTTCCATTCTGGAACAAAATGTGATCACTTTGATCTGTTTCAAGATGTTTGTAAATGGGAGCAAAGTTAGTAAAAAAAAAAAAAATCAGGATAAAGAGAAACTTCTATAAGTTTGATAATTTTCTTATGAATTTAGGTCCATTTACAAATAGGTCGTCCCTTCATCCAGTAAAAGGAGCATCCTGTATGCTCCTAGCACAGCAGCAAAGAGTTTTGCCACAGCAGACAGACTGAAGAGTTCCCTCTCGGTTAAGTCTTGAGGACCCAGAGAAATTACCCATGGAAGAGAATGCCCTTCTAAATTAGATCTACTCAGTGTTGAATCTGATCCTGACTAATTTCACATCTATAATTTCCCCTTCAAAAGCGACAGTTATAATCAAGGTCATGACATTTCCTCCCAACAACACACAATTGATTCCTCGCTTCTGTTTTATTTTGAAAATGCAGAACAGGCATTCTGGAGCTACACATCAATACCATGAAAAATGGAAAGATGTCAGGAAGAACCATTTGCAGCCGACCATGTGCCTGCTCTGAGAGCCGGTTACACAGCTCAGCAAATACGTGGCATGCACTTGTCTAGAGGAAGATGGACTGCAAATAAATTATTAAGCTTTTCCTACTGGCAGATAGGACATTTTCACATAGACTGCAATGCGTGTCATCACATACGGCAAAAGGATAAACAGGCATAGACCAGCTTGAGAAAAATTGATAGTGACTGGTACATCCTTATTCATAACCACTTCTTTCCAGATTAAGAAAGCTTCAAACAGCAATTTCTATAATAATCCTATAGAACCCTTAGAGATCTCCAAAATGATAAAAAAATAATAATAAAAAAAATGAAAATAAAAACCAGACCACAAAAAACCCGCCAACTGATTAGAAACTAAGAGTTTTAATTTGCTGGCTCAGGTACTTGCTGCGTTTCTAAACCAGAGTGTATTTTAAGGGACGTGAATGCGTTGGGGAATACAGTTGGCTAGAAGGTAAAAGATGAAAACTTATTGTTTTATTATTCTATGCTAAGAACATCCAAATGGCTCTTTTGAGTCTTGTGAGCAATTCTGTTCTCCTGCGGTCATGCATGCCCGTTTGCTTCTGCCTATGTTGACAAAAGGAGACAATTTGAGGCAATAGGTGAGCAGCGACTTTGATTTAGGACAAGGAAACCAGAGAGGCTAGTGTAGAAATGAGACCTAAGCAAACAGTTTTTTTTCCAATTTCAAAAAAAAGTGTAAAAAGTGCTAAGAAGTAGCAAAGAGACCAACAGCCAAAAAAAAAAAAAGAAAGAAAGAAAGGAAAGAAAGAAAGAAAGAAAGAAAGAAAGAAAGAAACAAACAAACAAACAAACAAACAAACAAACAAAGAAACAAAGAAAGAAAGAAAGAAAGGAAGGAAGAGAAAAGAAAAAACATGCACTGTACTTCAGTGTGAAAAAAGGTGTCATGGATTGGAAGTGGTAGAATATAAAGAAAAAAAGGTATTGGAAGTCCAGCCTTTTGACAAATAACAAGGAAAACCATTAGAAAGAATTTTCTGGGCAGCTCAGGCTTCAAATCAAAGCAAGACCACTGAGTTGAATTTATGTTCCATCTCTCCGTCCTCTGCATTCTGTTTTCTGTAAGGCAGCATGTGGTCAGAAAAGTACTTTCATAGAGTTTCTGGTCCACAATAGGTACTTCACAAATCTTACTTGAATCTATATATGCATGAGGGATTTAGGTTTTATTATTTTTTTAAATTCTTGCCTATGGATGAAGACTCATTTCCCATTTGAATAATGTGCTTATACAAAGTACCGGACTCTATTGAATTTATTATAACATTGCAAGGGATGAGAAAAATTGCACTCCTCCCCTTTGCAGCTATCTCTAGAAATATCAGGATGAAATTTAAACTCTGACTAAATTTCTCAATGTGATCTCACCATGGCCACTCACCAGTTGGGCAAATACATTTAAAGTAAGTGACAGGAGATTGTACCTAGAGAACTTTGTACCCTCACTAATACCATATTCTGTAGTTTATTTGGAGAGGACACAAAAGGGGTATGAAATCATAACAATGTATCACAGACAAATCTCCATGGCCTGAGAGGCTGCTTCCTTCCTGCTTGGTAGCTCGGCCAAAAGCTGGCCCCGTGGCTGTGACTTAGCTCAATGGTAGAAATGCTGATTCTAAAGACTGAGTCCTGGAGGCTTCCTGAACCAGGACTTTTCCACTGTGCCCTCTGTGCTCTGAAAGCTGGGTGCCTCTTCTAGAACCTTGTTCCTGGTGCAGCCTGCCCAGCTCTACCTGGCTTGAGTACTCTGTGAACGTCAAAGCGAAGTGACCCTGTGTGTTTTTCTGTTTCTCAGCTAATAAATTTTTCTCCCTAAATCCTACTATATCCCTACAGCTTGTAGTATTGATGGTGTGTATGCATGTCTAGCCCTTTTTGGAATAGCAACTCTTAGGTTATTAAATATGAAATGTCCGATTTCCATAAGTACTAAGTTTGACAGTTGATATCTCTGACATTTCACTTTGACACTTTTTTTTCCCTATTGTGAAGTTACATCCTCAGTCTTTCAAATGCATGGTTTGGCTTGTGATTATCTTTCATATTTTTTAGAGCAATTTTAATGAACCCATGAATAAATCAAAAATTTGTGTGATTTTTGGATATGAGTTTCATTATGGAACCAATGCAGCACACACAATTTGAAATATCAACAGTGTTTGGGAAGGATGTGGCTAATGAATGCACAGTATGTTGATGGTTTGAGAAGTTCCATTTTGGTGATTTTTATTTTGAAAGAGAGTCATGTGGGCGACCCGAGACCAATGTGGGTAATGATGAGCTGAAAGCTGTAGTGGAAGCCAATCTATCTCAACCTTTGTGTGAATAAGTAGCAAGGTTTGACTTTAATATTCCAACAATATTGGACCATTTGAAACATACTGGCAAGGTAAAGAAGCGGGACAGATGAGTACTACATGAGTTAAACAAGTGTCAGAAGAGAAATCCTCTTGAAGCTTGCCTTTCTTTACTGCCATGACATAAAAACAAACCATTTCTATACTGTATTATTACATGTGATGAAAAATAGATTCTTTTTGATAATTGCAAGCAATGGTTGGATGAAGATGAAGTGCCAAAATACAATCCAAAACCAAAAATATTCAGTGAAAAAAGCTAATGGTGTCTATTTGGTGGTCCAGTCGCTGATATTTATCCGCTACAGCTTCATGAAACCTGGTCAATCGGTTACGGCAGATGTCTACCACCTGCAACCAACTGGATGAAATGATGAGGATGCTTGCGATTAAGCAGCTGTGGTTGGTCAACAGAGACAGGCTCTTGCAAGACCACGTATGGCAAAAAAGAATGCTGCTCAAACTACAGAGTCTGGACTTGGAAACTCTCTGTCATCCACAATATTCACCAGACCTTGCACCAACTGACTACCACTTCTTCCAGGCTTTGAACAACTTCTTGTAGGGAAAAATATTCAATTCTCAACAAGCTGTGGAAAATGCCTTTTGTGATTTCATCGCCACTCACTCTCCAGGCTTCTTCACTGCCGTCATAAACGAGCTACCCTTAAGATGGCAAAAGTGGGTCGATAGTTTAGGCACACACTTTGATTAATTGTACTGCTTCTTGTTTGAGATGTAAGAAACTACGCTCTTTATTCAAATCAGACATTTCATATTTAATGATCTAATATAATACAAAATTGGCAAAAACTAAGTTGGTAACTAATTTCCTTCCTTCGGAAGTCAGAGTGGCTGCTGTACCTAGACATTCTGTCCTGATCTTGGATGCACCTTAGCTGTGATCTTGTTTCCTAAACTGTCCCAGGGCTCTGAATCAAATGTGCCTTGTTTTATTACAGAAACCAGGTGTGTCTGTTTGTATGTGTGTTTTACTCTGTTATTTTAATGAAAAAAAATTAATAAAGCACTTTCCTATGTCAGCCACTCTTCTGATTGCCTTACAATTATTAATTACTCTCATCCTCATAACAACCTTATGAGGTAGACAGTATTATCAGTCCCATTTTAAAAATGAGGAAAACAGGCTACAGAGGCAAGTACTTTGCCCAAGCTCACCCAGCCAGGAAGTGGCAGCCTTTTCTTTTTAAAAAATTCAATAAATAAAACATTCCCATAATATAAAACCCAAAATGTGATGTATAAAATATTCCATGAATGTTCTTTTGTGCCCCTATTCATCAGCCATCAAGTTTTTCTAGAGGTCACCATTGCTGTTGCATATTTAACTAGCTTTCAGAATTATTCTATGTAAATATGAGTAAATACAGCATATTTTTTTCTTTCAGCTTATTAAATACATCATTTAATCTTGTGGACTTTTTTCTACTTAATTTTGAAGCTCTTTTATATCAGTTTATTAAACACCACTTCATTCTTTTTAAAGGGCTGAATATTTTTTCTTTTGTATGAGTGAAACAAATTTATTTGACCAATCTTCAATTAAATTATACAATTAAGTTATTGCAAATCATTTACCATGCATAATGTCTAGCAAGTCAGGTTACACATCTGTGAATTTTTCACTTATAGAATTTCTGGAAATGTAATCCTGAGTTTAAAAATATCTCTATTTTTAATTTCTATTGCTAAATAGAAATTTAGGGGTTGTATTAATTTACATTCTCACCAGCAACGTATAAGTATTTCCCCCACACCCTTGCCAGCATGGTCTACCTGAGAACTCTGCCAATGTACATTAGGGTCTTTGTTGGTCTAAGAGGTGAAAACAGTATCTCATTGTAGTTTTAATATGAATTTTTATTTAATTAGCCTAAGCATTTTTCATTTTGATGAATTGCTTTTTCATGTCATTTTCAGTTTTTCTTTGTTTTGTCAGATTTTACTTACACATTTGTAGGAACATTTTTCATGTTAAGGAGCTAGTTAGCCCTTTGATATTATATAAATTGCAACTATTCTTTCTCTGATTAGCATTTGTCTTTGGACCCTATTTATTTTGAATCATAGGAATAATTTATATGCAGTTGATTGAATCAATCATTTGTTTTAGTGACATCAGGTATTTATTCCATTCTTAGAAAAGCCTTAGCTCTCATTTAGCAACCTTAAGCAAAAACAATAAATTGGGAAGAAACAATTTACCAGATTTAAAGCTATACTACAAGGCTATAGAAACCAAAACAGCATGGTACTTGCACAAAAACAGAGACATAGACCAATGGAACAGAACAGAGAACCCAGATATAAAACTATCCTCATATAGCCATCTGATCTTTGACAAAGCAGATAAAAACATATACTGGGGAAAAGAATCCTTATTCAATAAATGGTGCTAGAAAAATGGGATAGCCACATGTAGAAGACTGAAGCAGGATCCGCACCTATCACCTCTCACAAAAATCAACTCACGATGGATAAAAGACTTAAATCTAAGGAATGAACCTAAGGAAGAATTCTAGAAGAAAATGTTGGAAAAATTCAAAAAAATCAAACAACCTCAATAAAAAGACATGAACACAAACTTTTCAAAAGAAGACAGACTAATGGCCAAGAAACATTTGAAAAAGCACTTAATATCTCTAATCATCAGGCAAATGGAAATCAAAACCACAATGAGATATCACTTAACACCAGTGAGAATGGCTTTCGTCAGAAAGTCCCAAAACAACAAATGTTGACATGAATGCAGAGAGATAGGAACACTCATACATTGCTGGTGGGATTGCAAACTAGTACAAGTTCTGTGGAAAGGAATATGGAGACACCTCAAAGAGCCAAAAGTAGAACTACCATTTGATCCAGAAATCCCATTACTAGGCATCTACCCAAAAGAACAGAAGACATTCTATGAAAAAGACATCTGCACTGGAGTGTTTATAGAAGCACAATTCACAATTGCAAAGATGTGGAAACAACCCAAGTGCCCATCAATATATGAGTGGATTAATAAAATGTGGTATATGTATACCGTGGAGTTCTACTCAGCCACAAAAAACAATGGTTAACTAGCACCTCTTGTATTATCTTGGAGCCCATTCTACTAAGTGAATTATCATAAGAATGGAAAAACAAGTACCACATGTACTCACCATCAAATTGGTACTAATTGATCAATCCATATGTGCACATATGGTAGTAACATTCACTGGGTGTCGGGCAGTTGGGAGGGGAAAGGAGGGGATAGGTATATTCACACCTAATGGGTGCAGTGCACTTTGTCTGAGGGATGGGCATGCTTGTAGCTCTGACTTGGGTGGGGCAAAGGCAATATATAGAAGTAAATATTTGTACTCCTGTAATATTCTGAAATTTTAAAAAATTCAATTTTTTTTCTAGTAACTTACAGTTGCAATTTTATTTTTACATTTATATATTCCATACATCTGGAATTCATTTCTGAATAAACATTAGAGTTAAAAACCAACTTTTCATTTGTATGTTTATTTCCCCAAACAGTAATCTTGTTCTGTGGCCTTCCCACTATTTTAAAAATAATATTACTTTCCTGTTCTGAAATATTAATTGCATAGAAAATTTTTTATGTATGGGTCCATTTGTGTATTTTCTATTCTGTTCCATTGATTTCTAGATTCATGTGCCAGTGCAAAACTATTTTAATTGCTACCACTGTGTACTACAATTTGATAAATAGGGCAAATCATGTTTCACAACTTTTCAATGTTTTGGTTATTTTTGCTAGTTCAACTTTTTGTATAAATTTAAGAACTACTTTGTTTAATTAAAAAAAATCCAGTTGTTTTTAGTAGTCACGTTAACTTTATACATTAACATAGGCAGGATTTACATCTATATGTCAATGTGAATATGATGTGTGATAGTGAATATTACCAAAAAATGACACTTTTCATTTAAGTTTCCTTAGGGGTTCTACGGTAACATTTTACAGATTTTGTTTGAAGAATCATAAATATGTCATTTTACATTATGCCCTATTTCACACACATTGCTACCACTAAAATTGTAGACTTTTCTTCTGTTATGTCTTCAAAGTGTCTGCTGTTTTTGTATATGAAGGCCATTGGTTTATATATTAATTTATTCTTTTTTCACTTCTTTCTTGACCTATGCTAATGAATCATTTATAATCTACTGATTGCCATTTCTTCCCTCAGCTTTTGTATCTGTTTTCTGCTTTTATTTTGTAAACATACTTACCCTATTAAGTTTTTTAAATTCCTAGTAAAATGCTTGATCACAATTTTCATATGCATGTGACAATTTTCTTTTCTTTTCAAGTGTTTTTAATTTGTCATTTATTTTCCTTTTCTTGTCTCTAGTTCTGTGTGTGTGTGTGTGTGTGTGTGAGAGAGAGAGAGAGAGAGAGAGAGAGAGAGACAGGCAGAGAGACAGACAGACAGACAGAGACAGAGGGATCTTTACATAAATTCTATTCTAGTCTATAATTTTATTCAATTTTATCATTCTGTAAATATTTTAAAGATTAAAAAATTGATGTTATTCTTAAAAAACAGTTCTAGATTTACAAAAAAAAATTGAGGATTAGGTTCCCACATACCTTCCCCACACAGATGGTTTCCCTTATTATATATATTTTTTTAATTTCAGAAGATTACAGGTATACAAACGTTTTGATTACATGTTTTGCTTTTATGCAGTTTGAATCAAGGTTATAAGTGTGTCCCTCACCAAGGTAGTGTGCATTGTACCTGTTGCATGTAAATTTACTTGTTCCCTCCTCCCCTGTCCTACCTACTTGGTTTCTGATAAGTTTTACTACCATATGTGCATATGAGTGTTGATTGATTAGTTCCAATTTAATAGTGAGAATATGTGGTGTTTGTTTTACAATTCTTGTGATACTTCACTTAGAATGGTCTCTAGTTTCATCCAGGTTGTTACAAAAAGTATAAGTTCACCATGGCTTCATAGTACTCCATAGTATATGTACCACATTATATGAATCCACTCATGTGTTGATGGGCACATAG
The DNA here is from genome assembly GCA_963574885.1 of Lepilemur ruficaudatus. Taxonomy (NCBI): domain Eukaryota; kingdom Metazoa; phylum Chordata; class Mammalia; order Primates; family Lepilemuridae; genus Lepilemur; species Lepilemur ruficaudatus. The sequence continues at coordinate 34,996 of CAUYRT010043677.1, read as the reverse complement.
GTTGATTCCATGTCTTTGCGATTGTGAATCATGCTGCATTAAACATTTTAGTAAATATATCTTTTTGATAAAACTACTTTTTTTTTCCTTTGGTAGGTAACTAATAGTGGGATCACTAGATCAAATGGTAGGTCTATTTTTGGTTCTTTGGGGTATGTCCATATGACTTTCCATAGACAGTGTACAAATGTTCCCTCTCTCCACATTTACACCAACATCTGTTGTTTGGGGATTTTTGATAAAAGCCATTCTCACTGGGGTTAGGAGATATCTCATTCTGGTTTTATTTGTATTTCCCTGATGATTAGAGACTTTGAGCAATTTTTCACCATTAGTCTATCTTCTTTTGAAAAGGTTATGTTCATGTCTTTTGCCCACTTTTTTATGGGGTTGTTTGATTTTTTCTCACTGATTTGTATAAGTTCCTTATAAATTCTGGTTATAAGCCCTTTATCAGATGTATAACATACAAATATATTCTCCTACAGTAGGCTGTCTATTCACTTTATTGATTGTTTCCATGGCTGTACATAAACTTTTTAGTTTAATTAAGTCCCATTTGTTAATTTTTGTTGTTGCTGTGATTGTCTTTGGAGTCATCTTCATAAATTCTTTGCCTAGGTTGATATCTAGAGGAGTTTTCCTGGCATTTTCTTCTAGAATTCTTAAAGTTTCATTTCTTAGGTTTAAGTCTATTATCCATCATGAATTAACTTTTATGAGTGGTGAGAGGTGTGGATCTTGTTACCGTCTTCTACATATGGTTATCCAATTTTTCCAGCACCATTATTGAATATGGATTCTCTTCCCCAGTATATGGTTTGTTTGCTTTAACAAAGATTAGAAGAGGATGGTTTTATATCTGCATTCTTTGTTCTGATCCATAGGTCTATGTCTCTGTTCTTCTGCCAGTACTATGCTATTTGGTTACTATAGGTATGTAGTATAGCTGGAAGTCTGGTAAAGTGGTGCCTCCTGTTTGTTCTTATTATTTAAGGTTGTTTTGGCTATTTGGGATCTTTTCCAGGTCAATATGGAGCTAGAAGTATTTTTTCTAAATCTACAAAAAACGACATTGGTATTTTAATGGGGATTTCATTGAATCTGAAGATCACTTTGGGTAATATAGACATTTTAGCAATATTGATTCTGCCACCCCATGAGCATGATATGTTTTTCCATCTGTTTACATCCCTTGCAATTTCCTTCCTCAGTGTTTTATAGTTCTCCCTGTAGAGGTCTTTAACCTCCTTAGTGAAATATATTCCTAAGTATTTTATTTTCTTTGTTGCTACGGTGAAGGATACTGAGTGTTTGATTTGACCCTCAGCTTGACTACTGTTGGCGTGTATGAATGCTACTGATTTGTGTACATTGATTTGTAAACTGAAACTTTGCTGAATTTCTTTATCAATTTCAAAAGTTTCTTGACAGAATCCGGTTTTTTCTAGAGATAAGAATATATTGTCAGCAAACAGTGATAGTTAGACCTCTTCTTTCTCCATTTGGATGCCTTGATTTCCTTCTTTTGTCTGATTGGTCTTGCTAGGACTTCCAGTACTATGTTGAATAGAAGTGGTGATAGTGGGCAACCATATCTGGTTCCAGTTTTAAGTGGGAATGTTTTCAATATTTTTCCATTCTGCATCATGTGGGCTGTAGGCTTTTATAGTTTTAAGGTAAGTCCCATCTAGGCCCATTTGGTTAAACATTCTTACCATCAAAGGGTGCTGAATTTTGTCAAATGCTTTTTCTGCGTCTATTGAGAGGATTATATGGTCTTTGTTTTTGCTTCCATTTATGTGGTGAATTACATTTATAGATTTTCACATGTTGTACCATCCTTGCCTCTCTGATATGAAGCCTACATGGTCATGGTGGATTATTTTTTTAATGTGCAGATGCATTTGGCTTGCTAAGATTTTATTGAGAATTTTTGCTTTTATATTCACAAGGAATATTGGTCTGTAGTTTTCTTTTTCTTTTTGTTGTGTCCTTTCCTGGCTTTGGTATTATGGTGATATTGCCTTCATAGAATGAGTTGGGGAGGATCTTTCCTTCTTAATGTTATGGAATAATTTCTTCAGAATAGGAACCAGTTCTTCTTTGAAGGTCTGATAAAATTTGGGTGTGAAATCATGTGTTCTGGGAGTTTTTTGGTTGGAAGATTTTTATTGCTTCAATTTTGATGCTTGATATTAGTCTGTTCAGGAATTCTATTTCTTCCTGTTTGAGCCTAGGGAGACTATGTGCTTTTAAGAATTTGTCCATTTTCTCTATATTTTCAAGTTTATGTGCATAGAGATTTTTATAATATTCAGAGATGATATATTGTATTTCTGTGGTAACAGTTGTGATTTTTCTTTTTTCATTGCTGATTGAGCTTATTAAAGTCCTTTGTTTTCTGCTTCTGGTTAGTCTAGTGACAGGCCTATCAATTTTGTTAATTTTTTCAAAGAGCCAACTCTTTGTTTCATTAGTCTTCTGTATAATTCTTTTGTTATTGATTTCATTTAGTTCTGCTCTGATTGTGGTTATTTCTTTTCTTTTGCTGGGTTTGGGATTGGTTTGCTCTTCCTTTTCCAGTTCCTTGAGATGATTCATTAAATTGTTGATTTGTGATCTGTTTCTAGATTTAAGCATTTAGGGCTATGAATTTTCCTATCCACTAGCTGTATCCTACAGATTTTAATGACCTGTGTTCCCTTTGTCATTTATTTTGAATAATCTTTTTATTTCCATATTAATTTCCTCAACCCAGCTATCATTTAGCAGTAGGTTGTTTAGTTTCCATGACTTTGTGTAGATGAGTGTTTCTGTCGGAGTTGATTTCTAATTTTGGTCCACTGTGGTCTTATAAGATACATGGTATAATTTCTATTTTTTTTTTAAATTTTGTTGAGACATGTTTTTTGGCGTAGGATGTGATCAGTCTTAGAGAATGTTCCATAAGTTGATGAGAAGAATATATATTCAATGGTTTTTGCATAGAATGTTCTACAAATATTTGTTAGACCCATTTGTTCTAGAATTCTGTTTAAGTCTATTGTTTCTTTGTTTATTTTCTTTTTGGATTATCTGTCCCATTCTGTCAATGAAGTTTTAAAGTCCCTGGCTATTACAGTACTGCTGTTTATACTTTTGTTTAGATAAAGTAGGATTTCCTTTAGAATCTGAGCACTCCTGTGTTAAGTACGTAAATATTTAGAACTGTTATGTCTTCTTGTGGAATTTTCCCCTTTACCATTATATAATGACCATCCTTATCTTTCTTTACTTTTGTTGATTTTAAATCTATGTTATCTGATATGAGAATGGCTACACCAAGTTTCTTTTGGTTTCCATTTGGACAGAATATTGTTTTCCATCCCCTCACCCTGAGTCTGAATGTGTCCTTGTGGATTAGATGTGTTTCTTGAGACAGCAGATACTTCCCTTGTATTTTTTTAGCCATTCAGCTAGCCTATGTCTCTTGAGTGGAGAGTACAAGCCATTCACATTTCTTGAGAGAATAGATAAGTGTGGTGGATTTCTGTTCTTGCTGTTGAGTAGGACTTTATTGCTCTGTTTTACTTCTTGAGCCATTGTGGTATCTGGGCTCTGACCTTTGTCTTTTGGGTGATTTTATAGTGGTGGGTGTTTATTGTGCTGATCTGTGTATAATGCTGTTCTGAGTACTTACTGCAAGGTAGGTCTTGTTTTTATAAATTCCCTCATTGTTTGCTGGACTGAGAAGATATTTATTTCTCCTTCATATAAGAAAGTTAGTTTTGTAGGATACAAAATTCTAGGTTGGCCATTATTCTGTTTGAGAAAACTGGGAACGGAGCCCCAGTCCCTTTTGGCTTGTAAGGTCTCAGTTGAGAAGTCTGCAGTTAGTCTGATAGGTTTTCCTTTTTAGGTTACATTATTATTATTATTATTATTATTATTATTATTATTATTGCCTTGCTGCTCACAGGAGTGCCTCTATCATGTTTACTTTGACAAGTGTAATGACTGTATACTGTGGTGATTGTCTCTTTGCAATGAATCTCCCAGGAGTCCTTTGAGCTTCTTGTATTTGGATATCTAGATTTCTAGCAAGGCCAGGGAAATTTTCCTTGATTATTCCTTCAAATAGATGTTCCAACACTTGTATATTTTCTTCTTTGCCCTCAAAAATGGCTATCATTCTTGTGTTTTACCTCTTTACATAATCCCACATTTCTTGTAGGCTTTTTTCATTCCTCTTGTTTCTCTGTTCTTTCTCTGCCTAGCTATTTAGCTCAAAACTGTTATCTTCAAGCTCTGGGATTCTTTGTTCTTCCTGATTTTGGTTATTCTTAAGGTTCTCCACTGGGTTTTATAATTCCTTGAGTGAATTTTTCATTTCCAGTTCTATTTGTTTTTTCTTTTTTTAATAATTTTATTTCTTTAGAGACTTTACTCATTTCCTATATTGTTTTTATGACTTCTTTGTGTTGGATCTCTATTTTTTCTTATAGTTCATTGAGCTTCCTTACCATCCATATTCAAAATTCTTTATCGGTCACTTTAATCTTTTCATTTAGGTTGTTATCTATTGGTAAGGAGTTATTGTTTTCTTTTGGGGGTATACTTTCACTTTCATTTTTCGTATTTTCAGAGTTCTTTTGCTGGTTCCTTCTCATCTGGCCTCTCAACCAAGAGATGAGGGTGGTAAGGCTGGCTTATGGACCTGGCTCCATGTTCCTGAAGATCTGTTCCTGACTGTGATAGGAAGAGGAGTGCTGGTCCTGAGTTACCATTGGGGTGCTCTAGCAGGTTTGATGAACCTCTCAGATTCTGCCACTGTGGCAGCTCCACTCTCAGTGGTAGGCTTTGCCAGGAACAAGCCCCCTCCCACAGTCAAATGAGCCTCTCAGCTGCAACCATTCTCATGGTTGCCATGTGTGGGAAAGGGACAGTGGTCTCCCTGCACCCCCTGCACCACTCTCATGTCCAGAGGGCATTATTTCCTGCCCACCTGTTCCAGCTGCCAGTGGATGATCCTGTGATGTGCTGCTGTAGTCGCTCTGCTCTCCATGACAGGCTTGGCTGGGAATACTCCCCCACTGCAGAGAAACAGGCCTCTCAGCACTGAGAACTTTTGTGGTTTCTATAGGGATAGGGGCCATGGCTACAAGGCAGCTTGTTCTAAAATTACTTTCTGTGGTTCCAGGAAGGGAGGAGGTGTAGAAGAGGAGGTATCTATGTGTAAGACTGACAGCTTTCTGGTCTCTTCTGGCACTTTCTTGGAAGGTGAAAATTTTGTGTCCCACTGCTCACCAGAGTCACTCAAGTCGGGGAGAGGAGCCCCCTTACCCTTTCACTGGTCCCCAGGTCTCTCTGGACTGGATCCATGCTACTGTCCTCTCTTCTCTTTTCCTCTTTCTCAGTTTTGTAGCCCTTCTCGGTGGGGTCCCCGGATGCCTCTGCTGTCTCTCACTGTGATCCACATCCAAGCCACAATTATTCTCTGCTCTCCACAGTCCAACCTTCCACCTTTTAGCCAGAACAGTCCACATGCCTTGTCTCTAGTCAGCCATCTTGTGTCCCTCCTGTACATTTTTCATTACTGCTAATTATTGAGGGATATAATTTCTTCCTTACCAGCTATTTTTAGGAGATTTGTGTCAGAGAAAGTCAGTGATAATAATGATGTAAGGTTTTTAGCCTTTATTTTACTCTAACTCCAAATTTGACATTATTAGGCTGCTCATAGTGTGAATACTCCTGTGCCTCGCCTGACAGATGATTTCCTGCAAATATGGCTTATCTATGTGTTTCCTAATTTCTCCTCAGGACCAAACCAAGTCCAGGTTTGCTTACAAGCTCATAGAAGCCATTTTTCTTGTCACAATGAGATTTCTGGTCTTGGACATCATGCTGAATATGTATAATGTTCCAGTTTTTTCTGTGATCTGCTGCAATGGGTATCTTCTCTCTTTATGCTCTGAAACCATTATTTAATTTTCATTATTTTTGAAGCTCTTACTTTAATTTTATGTTTCAAAATCTTAGCTGTCTCCTATTTTGTTTGAAAATTAAAAATGCATTTCTGTTTCATATTCTCTTTGTCATTATAAAGTATTTTTCCATGAGAAGAAAGTAATGCTAAATTTATTCTGCCTTATCTAACACCTAATGAACTGAATATTCAGGATATTTCTGGGAGTTACACAAATTCTAAAACAATAACACATGTCTTATTGATGAGTAAATAGTTATATTGTATTTAAGAGGAAATATTACTTTTAGTACTATTAATAAATATATTACTAGATTTAAATATGGGACCTACCATTTATAAAATAGAATCGTGATTTTTTTAAAAAATATAACCTTTTCAATTCAACAAATAGTAATAAAGTGTCTACTATGTTCCAAGGACTAGGAGATGCACAAGAAAAACAAAAAGTAGAAGTATATCATTGATCTCCTTAAAGCATTTGTAGGCTATTAGGAAGAGAGACCAAAACTTACACAGGAGTATAAAAGAGGAGTTCTTGACTCACCCAAAAGAATAAATTAAGACTTCCTAGAAGAGGTGAAAGTTGAACTGAATCTTGAAGAATGAATAGCAGTTAACCAGGCAAAGAATTGAGAGAAACGCTTTCCTGTTAAAAGAAGTCTATGATCAAAGACACTAAAGCAAGAAATAGCAGGTTGTGGTAAATAGTAGTTTCATGTGTGAGGCTCTATCCTTTTGAAAATCCTGGATGTTTGCCTTAGAATTAGTATGTTATGTGAACATCTCTAAAACATATTTTCTTCTGCTTTCAGTTTAAGGCATTCTTATCATAGAATTGTGTACCCTTCCCTACTGACCAAAATAATAATAATGATGATAATAATAATAAAAGTTATATGTGACTTGACTATGAATTTAGCTTATTTCCATAAGCCTTTACCGAGAAGCCACTATCCGCCTGACAATGTGCATAATTTGGGGAGGATGTAAAAATAACAGAACTTTGTGTCTACCCTCAAGAGGTTAAACTGCTCATACCTAGAGTAAGTATAAGAAAAATGAGTTTCTTTTGCTGTCACTGCCAAACTCCTTACTTCATCTGCTCTTGCTGTTTATTGTATCATTTTTATTGTTGAAGAAATAATTTATAGAAGTATTTTTTATATATTTGTAAGTTTTATGGTTTACTTTTCACATGGAAAGGTATTTTTTATATGAATATTAATGTGGATTTCTCAATGCCCTTTTTCCTGTGACCTAATTTGGCCTCGACATTTTACTTTCCAACCTTGCAAAATTTAAGAAACACTTCATGTGCATTATTTTAATGTTGATTCTTATTTATCTATGAAAAACTAAGTAATTCCTTTATTTCAATTCAGTTATCTAATTATCTTTCTGAATCTTCCATTTATTTTTGACTTTTTCAATCATTAAAGAAAAACAAGGATAATTATATCACCCTCAGAAATTTTTGTTATTCGATAAAAAAATAATCTAAAATTATAGATTGATTTTTCTGCTATTCTTTCCTTATATTCCAAATACATTTCTCTTAATATATACTTTTGCTACATGCAAGAATTAAAATGCAAAGTGAACTAGAGAAAACATCTTGGCATTAGGATCTGACTTCTGAATCCAATCTTATCTTAGGTGGCTCTTTGGGAGACTAAAGCTGGGACCATCACCCCTCTACTTGGCATGTAGATCAGAACCAAGTTGTCTCCTAAATGTTTGCCAAAATTTTCATGTTGCAATAGTTTGGAGAAAATATCAGCATGGTAGATGCTGAATGGAGTAGCTACCTTGGGTCCACACTGATCCCAAGTCTTAAATGCAGATTAGTCACCAAAAACTATTCTTATGAATTAAGATAGTGCAATGGAAATCTGAAGGCAGGAAAGAGGAACAGTTTGACCCAAATATAGATGCTAGTTGTCTATAGATGATCCCCAAATGCCTAGTTTCCCTGAGAGGAGATCAGCTAACAATGTTTTCAATTAGGTGTAAGTTTCTGTGTGTTAAAATAGCTAATTGATGTTGTAGCATCCCTGAGCATGCTGGGCAGAAATATCAATGTTTAGCAGATCAAATGCCATGCTTTTGAGGAATTAACTAGCTATTCATTCAGTTTTTAAGCATTGTCGCGACAAGACTTACATTTGAATTTTTTAAATGATTATGAATTGGCTAAAGGCTGAGAATAAACCTGCATTTCTTTACCACTGCCATGGGAAAAGGAAAACCTTAATTATAATGCTTGTCTTTGAATAATATTTCAGTTGTAACAGCATTTTTTTTTCCAATTTTGCATGATAAGCGCATTAATATTTATTCATATTCTATGACCTTTACATAATTCTCCTGGGTGCTATTTTCCAAACTATGATGTTTGCTCTTTTTAAAAAATTCTTTAATACTTACTATTTATGCATTTCTAACTACTCCATATTTTATGAGAGCGTTAGGACTATTTTGGAATGAGCTGGAATGAGACATTGACTCTGGCTCCTTTTCACCATTTTTTAAACTTCTGGAGGGAACTTATGCTCATTATTAATCAATTGAAAATCAAGATGAATTCACTTGTTACCTTTGGCAGACTTGATTTTAAAACAAATGTCTGACACAAAAGACTACATTCTCAGTGATTCCATTTACATGAAAATCTGTAAAAGGAAAAAGTATAATGATAGAATTTGATCAATGTTTCTCAGAGGCTTGAGCATGAGAAAAGGCAAGTACTGCAAAAGGGAACTGGAGATCATTTGGGGGTGATATAAATATCTTATGTCATGATTATGGTGGTGAGCACACCATTTTATATACTTGTCAAAAATCACCGAATTGAGTGACATCAGCAAAAATGGCAGAATAGGGAATACAAAAACTTCATCCCTCCACGGCAGCAATGAATAAACTAGCAAAAACTATCAGAACTGTTTTGGAGCTTTGTACAGAATTACCAAGCACTGGAAGCAAGCAGATGAACACTTATTTAAAGAAAACAAAAAAGCAGAATCCTAGTAAGAGAGGTTGATGGCATTTTAATTGTCCTGGTTATGCCCCTCCTCCACACAGCTAAGTGGTGGCCTGAAACAACAGCCCTTAGCTAGTGCAGAAGCCAGGACCAGAGGAAACCTTATTCTCAAAAAATTTTGGTGGTTTGTTATAACCTGTCTAGTGGCTCTCTAAAGGACTAGTTCAAAGGGTTACTTCAGCTTACCTGGGTCTGAAGTCTCCCAGTGCTGAGATGGGGCATTTGTTGAAAACATTTAAAGGCAAATGTATTTGTTTCTGCTGCCTGTGGCAATGGGTAACAGTTGGGGTGAACAATAGACTAACCAAATACCTAGGAGGGAAAGCTGAAGAAGAGAAGCCTAAGAGAAAAGGGATGGGAAAAACTCTGACATATTCCTGGGAATCTAGAAAGTTATGTGCATGTCTCAGGCTGGGTACATGCTCAGGAAAAATTTGAAGCCTTCAATCTGTGGATATAGAAGAATAAAGATTTTATACAGTATTAAAGCTGAATTGATATTAATCTTACCTATATTATTAAAAAGTAACACATTAATTACAATTCCCAGGGCAATCGCTAATGAAATAACTCAAAAATATGTAGTAAAAAATGTCACAAGGGAATTATCCTGGAAAGATAGCAGTGGACAAGAATAGAGAGGAACAAAAACAGAAATGATATAAGACATTTAGTAGATGAATTTTTATAAGAACCCTAATCCCATTCATGAGAGCCCCACCCTCATAACCTAATCACCTCCCAAGGGCCCCACTTCTTATTACTATCACCTTGTGGGTTAGGATTTCAACATATGAATTTGGGGGCAGGGGTGTGGCACAAGCATTCAAACTATAACATGTATCTAACAATAGAACCCCACAATGCATGAAACAAAACAGAAAGGATTAAAGGGAAAAATGGACAGTCAAGAAAATTGTTGGAAACTTCAACAATCTACTTTCAATAATGTGTAGAAAAACTGGGCAGAAGATTAGCAAGGAATTGTAATAGCTGAACAAAATAATAAACCAACTAGACTTAATGGGAATATATAGAAAATACACACCTTTCTCAAGAGTACCTAGGATATTCTCCAGTATAGTTTATCTGTTGGAAGACAAAAGCAATCTCAATCAATTTAAAGATTAAACTCATTGATAATAACTTTTTTCTGATCACATGTAATGAAATTAGAATCAATGACAAAAGGAAATCTGTAAAATTCACAAATATGTGGAAATTAAACACCACACTCTTAAATATATAATGGATCAAAGAAGAAGTCACAAGGAATATTAGTAATTACTTTGAAAGGAACAGAAACAATACATAACATACCAAAACTTGTGGGATGCATTAAAGCCGTACTCAGAGGGAAATTTATACCTTTAAATTCATATATTAAAAAAGAAAAAGGATCTCAAATTGATAATCTAAGCTTTCATCTTAAGGATGTAGAAGAAAAAGAGCAAATAAAACATAAAGCAAGCCAATGGAAGGAAATAATAAATATTAGAGCAGAGATAAATGAAACTGGGAATAGAAAAACAATAGAGAAATTCAATCAAATTAAAAATTGGTTCTTTGAAAGGATTAAAAAATTGCTGGCTCAGGGGTTCACACCTGTAATCCTAGCATTCTGGGAGCCTGAGGCAGGAGGACTGCTTGAGGCCAAGGCATCAAGACCAACCTGAGGAACATAGCGAGACCTCATCTCTACAATTTATTTTTTTATTTTAAAAAATTTTTTTTCTTGAGACAGAGGGCTCAGACAACTAAAAAATTTTTTTAAAGAATTATCCAAGCATGGTGGTATGCTCCTGTAGGTCCAGCTATTTGGGAGTTTGAGGTGGAAGGATGGCGTGGGTCCAGGAGTTTGAGGCTGCAGTGATCTATGATGATGCCACTGCACTCAAGCCTGGGTGACAAAGCAAGATACTGTCTCTAGAAAAAAAAAAAAAGAAAAAGAAAAGAAAGGATCAAAAAATCAGCAAACATTTGGTGAGACTTATCAGAAAAAAAAAGAGGAATTGAACTTACTAAAATAAGGAATGAAGTGGGAGCATTACTACCAGAAATAACATGATTATAAGAGAATACTATGAACCAATGTATGCTAAGAAATTAGATAACTTAAATGAAATGAATACATTTTTAGAAACACAAAAAATACCAAAGAATAAGTAGAAAATATGAATGGACCTATAAAAAATAAATTTATTGACTCAATAATTAAAAAACAACCACTACCAACACTACCACCAATGGAAAGCCCTGGACCTAATACCTTCACTGGTGAATTCTACCAAACATTTAAAGAATTCAAACAAATCCTTCTCAAACATTTCCAAAAAATAAAGCAGAGGTAAAACTCATTCTATGAAGCCAGCATTGCCCTCATGTCAATGCCAGACAAGACATCACCAAAAAAGAAAACTAAAGACCAATATCACTTATAAATATAGATGTAAATATTCTTTTAAAAACACTAGCAAACTGAAGTCAGTGGCATATTATTATGACCAAATGTCATTTATTCCAGGAATTTATCCCAGGGACTTACAAACATATGAAAGTTCAACATATGAAAAACAATCAATACAATATTTCATATTAGCAGGAAAAAGGAAAAAGAAATACGACCTTCTCATTTGATAGAGAAAAAGCATTTGACAAGATCCAATACCTTTTTATTATAAAAACACTCAAAAAACTCAGCGTAAAAGGGAACATCCTTAGGTTGATAAAGAACATTTATTAAAAAGATAAAGCCAATATCCTTCTTAATTGTGAAATACCAAAAGCTATTTCCCTAAGATCAAAAATAAGACAAAGACATCTATTCTCATGACATTTATTCAACATTACACAGAAAGTTCTAGAAAGGGCAATTAGATAAGAAAAGAAATAAAAGTCATCCAGATTGCATAGGAAGAAATAGAACTATATTCACTGATGCCATGATGATATGTATATAATCCTAAAAACTTCACAAAAAACACCAATAGAGCTGATAAATACCTCAAGCAAATGTTCTGGATGCATATCAACAAACAAAAATCAGTTATATTTCTATATACTATCAACATAGTATATAGACATATCTGAAAATAAAATCAAGAAAATAATTCTCTTTATAGTAGTATAAAAAATACTTAGGGATAAATTTAAGCAAGGAAGTGCAAGACAAATACATTAAAAACTAAAAAATATTTTTTAAAGACATTAAGAAGACCCAAACAAATGGGAAGACATCCTGTGTTCATTATTGAGAGACTTAATATCATTAAGATGAAAATAATCTCCAAATTGATCTCCAAAATTCAATCCAATACATGTCAAAATTGCCATTTTGCAGAAATAGAAAAACTGATTCTATAATTTATACTGAACTGGAAGATATCCTGAATAGTCAAAATTTTTCTTTTTAAGAAGAAAAATATCAAAGGCCTCACACTTCCTGATTTCAAAATTTACAATAAAGCTACCATAATCAAAACAGTGTGGTAACTGGTTTGAGGACAGACAAGTAGATCAATGGAATAGAATTGATAATCCATGAATAAATCCATGCATCTATGGCCATTGATTTTCAACAAGGATACCAAGGCCATTTAATGGGAAAACAATAGGTTTTTCAACAAATGGTACTAAGACAATTGTATATCCACATTTAAAAGAATGAATTTGGATACCTACCTTCCACAATATACAAAAATTAACTCAAAATATATCAAAGACTTTAGATAATGGCTAAAAATGTAAAACTCTAAGATGGGAATATAAGTGTAAATCTTCATGATTTCTGAATTAGAAAACAATTTCTTACATATCACATATGTAAGAAAAGAAATTTTAAAAAGCAATAAAAGAAAAACTGGATACATTGGACTTCATTAAAATTTAAAACTTCTGTACATCAGAGAACACTATCATGTAAGTGAAGTCAACCCACAGCATGGAAGAAAATATATACAAATCCTACATCTGACAAGGGTCTAGTATCCAGAATATATAAAGTATTATCAAACTCATAATATTCATAAAAACACAAACAACCCAATTTAAAAATGGATCAAGGATTGAATAAATAATTATCAAAACAGATGCAGAAATGGCCAAATATACACATGGAAAGGTGTTCAAAACCATTAGTTATTGAGGAAATGCTACTCAAAACCACAATGAGACACCACTGCACATCTGCTATGATGGCTGTATTTAAAAAAACAGAAAATAACAAGTGTTGACAAGGATGTGAAGAAATTATTTGTACACTGCTAGTGAAAATGCAAAATGGTGCAGCCACTGTGGAAAACAGTTGGCAGTTCCTCAGAAAGTTAAAACATAGAATTACCACGTGACCCAGCAATTTTACGTATATATCCAAAGGAAATGAAAACAATTATCCAGACAAAATCTGTACACAAATGTTTATGCAGCACTATTCATAATAGCCAAAAAGTAGAAACAGCCCAAATGTCCACCAACTGCTGAACGGATAAATAAAAGCAGTATATGCATACAGTGGACTATTGTTCAGCCCTAAGAAGAAATGAAGTACTGATATACTACAACAGGGCTGAACCGCAAAAGGAGCCAGGCAGAAAAGGTCACATGATGTATGAATCCATTTGTATAAAATGTCTAGAATAGGCAAATTAATAGAGACAGGAAATAGATTAATAGTTGCCAGGGGCTAGAGAAAAGGTATATTAGTCAGGGTTTACCAGAGAAACAGAACTGATAAGATATATATATATATATCTTATCATATATATATGTATATATATATATACACACACACATACATAAGAGAAATATTCAGCATCCCAAATCTGAAAAATTTGAAATCCAAAATATAACAAAATGTGAAATTTTTGAGTGCTGACATTCTCAAAGGAAATGCTCATTGGAGCATTTCAGATTTCAGATTTCAGATGCTTAACTGGTAAGTATAGTGCAAATATTCCAAGATCTGAAAAAATCCAAAATCCAAAACACTTCTGATCACAAGCATTTTGGACAAGAAATACTCAGTCTGTATTTTTATATATATAAACATACATATATAATATATATTTAACTCTGTTTTATATAGTATATATAACATAGGACATATACAAGTTTTTTATATATATGGAGAGAGATTATGAGGGATTGGCCCATATGATTACGGAGACTGGGAACTCCCGCGATCTGCTGTCTGCAATCTGGAGACCCAGTAACGCGGGTGGTATAGTTCAGTCCCAGCCCAAGGGCCTGAGAAGGAGGAGAGCCAATGATATAAATCGCAGACTGAGGGAGGAAGAACAATGTTCCAGCTCAAGCAGTCATGTAGAAAAAAAAATAACTTCCGTCTTCCTCAGTGTTTTGTTCTACTCAGGCCCTCAACACATTGGATAAGACCCACCCACATTAGGAAGGTCAATCTGATTTGCTGAGTCCATTAATTCAAATGCTAATCTCATCCAGAAACACCCTCACAAACACCTCCAGAAATAATAGTTAGCCAAATATGTGGACATCTATGATCCAGTGAAGTTGACACGTAAAATTAATCATCACAAAGGAAGAAATGGGACCAACTGCTTAATCGGTACAGAGTTTCTTTCTGGGTGGTAAAAATGTCCTTAAACTAGATAGTGGTGATGGTTGCATTGTGAGTATAACTAAAACCACTTATTTGTATACTTTAAAATGGTTAAATTGATCAATCTTATGTAAATTTTATCTCAATTTTAAAAATCAAATTGTGGACTTAAAATTAGCAAATTTTTATTGTAAATTTTACCACAATGAAACAGATGAAATCAGTGTTAAATGTAAATAGATAGTTAAAATGTTTAGAATTGCATAGTAACTGAAAATTACTCTGTTATTTCAAATTTAAATAAGGTTTTTTCCTTATATATTTATTGCAGACATTTTATAGGAGAAAATAAAAGATAAATATGTATTTTTCAGAAGTGGTCTCATTTTATTATTTCAAAATATTTTCAATCCATTACTTTTAAGGTAAATAATGATTTAGCATTCATTTTGCATTGCATAAAATTAATTTTTGCCCTACTTTCAAACTACTGTCTTGCAACTTTATGTTAAGCAACAATACAGATTATTTCAGATCCCAATTTGATATGCTGTCCTTATAATTAATGACCTGCTTTTTGGTCTGGAATTTTTTACCTGAAATGGACCTAACATTTGCCCTTTGAGTTTACCCGACCTCTTGATATTCTAACTGAAAATCTAGGAGGCCAGATATGCTCAGTTGCTTTCCTTAGGTCACACAACTGAGATATGAAGCCTGGGCTCACTATTTCTTCTTAAATTAGTTGTTTATAAAATATTCTGGATTCTTTAAAAGAAAAAAAAAAAGCCAGTTAGCTAACTTATTCACGTGTGTATTGCAAAAAATGAGATTAATCCATGGCAGAAACTATGGTATAAGATGCTATATAATGCATACTATACACACTATGTAAGACTGAGAAAATCTGACAGGAAACTATACCAAGGGAGTTGATACAGGAAAATCGGAGAGGAAAGATTGATTTAGATGACTTTCTAGTTTTGATAGACTCCGGTCATTCTGAAAAACTAGAAAGAATTAGATTGTTCAATTCAGTGACATTGTTGATTTATAATGTTTAAAAAACAACTAACATTTGTTTTGCAATACAAAATATCAGGAATCTGATTATAAAGCAACAATATAAAACATTGAAAATGAGACATCTGAATTAGACTAAGGTCAGAAATAAACTAAAAGAGAATGTAAACTTTCCTTGATTTTAGTAGTTTTTCAATTTTTTTTTTCAATTTTTTTCTCTATTGTATTCCATGATTTATCTATGTTTAAAATTCATTAATTTCTAATTATAATTTAAAATTCATAACTTATGTAAATACTAGTTATTGAAGACATATGCTTAGAGTTTTGGTTTTTCAAGACCAAATCGTATTACTCTACATAATTAGCAACATAGAGAGCTCTGAGAAATAATTAATCAAAGTCTTATGAAATTTACTTAACACCTCAATAATAATGGAAATGGTATTTTTCTATATGGGGCAAAAGTTATTATTCTATTCTATTCTATCTTGGTGGGGAGGCGGTGGATTTAGAATGATATAGAATCCTCTGGAAATAGAGAAGTCAAGTTCCCCGGCAATGTTTGCACTTGCAATTTGAGTAGAATAAGAACAGTACGAAGATACCAGAACTTGGAGAATGCACTGTCAACTGGATTATTCCTTACGTTGAACAGTTCTGGTACCAGATGTCTACCTGGCAAAGTTTTTTTGTGTCCTCACCCTTCCTTTCTACCTTTCCCCCTCATTCTTTCTCCTCACTTACTGGGGAAAAAACTACTTTTCAACTTACACCAATGAAAATATGCTGAATTGCACAAGGGGAACTAACTGTAAATTCTTTTGCACCAAGATGGTATTGATGAATGCATATCAAAATATACCCCTACCTGGAGGCATTTGCATTTTATCAGGAGGCAGAAGACCTGCAGAAGGTTGGATCTCTGTCAGTAGCATTTTAAACATTTGATGTAGATTGCTCTTAGACTTAGGGATGTTTCCAGAACCTCTAAGATTTTACCACGTGGGTGTACACCTGCTCTGACCACCTGCGAGTTTAACCCTGTGTCTGTTTGGTGCTCAGATCTCCCCTTACCACCTGGAATCTTCCTTCCAGCAAAGCTCTGTTCTTGAAAATATTTCATCCTGTGCTTCAGTTCTGTTTCTCAGCATAACAGGAGATGGAGAAGGGCATTGGTGGAGGTTGGGGGTTTATATAAAATTTATCCTGCTTTTCTGGACTTTTCTTTTCACTCCATAAGGTCTTGTGGGCGCAGGATCTGCAGGCAGACATATTGCTATGCCTGGGCTCCAGGAGATCTGTGGCAGATGCCGCAGGCTCCTTCCACTTGGTGCCCAGAACTTGGCAGCACCAACAGAAACACACAGCAGGCATAAGCTGATGGGCAAAAGAAGCAACTGCCCTTGTCGCAAGTAAGAAGGGTTTTGCTCTTCATTGGAGGAAAGTAGGGCAAACAGGGTGGTGAGGTGCTGAGAGCTAAAATGTGTTCTTTGAGCAGCAACCTCTAGAGATGGTTTGTCCTTCCTATAAGGGCTAATATGGACAGGGTTTTATGTTCTCTAGCATAACATAGTCAAAAGAGACTATTTCCTGAGGTAGTATTAGCTAGCGTTGCTCGACATGGATGACCTTAAGGGAAAGATGGGAATAATTAGAATAATCAGGTATTTGGGAACGGAATTATAAAGGTGTGGGAGTGACAGGGGCAGGTCTCACTTTTAGGCTGATAGTACTGTGAACAAAGTAGGTGGGCGTGTAGAAGGAATGAAAGGCAAGAGCAGTGGCTCGGGGAAGGCAGGAAAGCAACTGGTGGCATTGGTTGCAAAGGAGAAAAGCATACTCGGGAAAAGTCAACAATTTGGGAAACAGAAGACAGGGAACAGGATTACCTTAAAATGAGAAAACCGGAATGATGTCAGAGGAAAGGATAGTCCATAACCAAACCAAGTATCTCTTCCTGGAGTTTTAAATTTAACTTTGAATAGTGAATTCAGTGAAAAGTCTTTCAAGGTGCAAATGAAAAGCCAGAGAAGTCAGTAGGGCAGGTGGAGATAAAAACAAGAAAGGCAGCAGGACTTTGAAGGGAAGTCGTATTTTAAATCTTCTAGGTTATTCGTGATTTCATTACAGCTAGTGGGAAAGCTGACAACTGTCCTTGTTTGTAGTAGTAACCAGATAGCAATTTATTTAATTTTCAGTGCCTCCATTTTGAAACCCTGACAGGTGTACCCAGAGAGGACTTTCTATCAGTATTTGAAGAGGGCAAATTTCTTTCTGTGCAAGAAAATAGAGCTTATCTAATTTTCTCATGTCCTAAGGGTACTATCTAATATCTTATATTTACTCTGTAGGAAACTAAGTTCCTCATTTTTTTTTTCTTTTTCTAGGTTCACTATTCCCAGAGTAGTGGAAAGATATTCAGATATTCAGGCAGGTTGGCACTGGCTAAATAATACCTGATATTTATCTGCATATCAGCAAATCGGTCCTTTATTTCCATTCTGAATAATTTAGAAAAACAAAGCTGGCCTCTCACTTCGAACAGCAGATTCCTTTGAAAAGCAGTCCCTCTAGATAAGCCCATATCTCAAAGCTGTGTTAAAGACTGTTCTATAATGTAGAAAATCAAAATTAGTATCTAATCTCACACTTGAACCTGCACAAAAAGGTTTTGGTAGAAGAGAAGAAAAACAATGCTGGAGAAAACTATACTTCTCAAGCTTTTCAAAGTCATTTAATCACAACACAGCTGAGATGCTGCTTTCTGAGTAATGATCCTTTGTTTCAAACAATATGAAACTTGTTTTAACGTAAGTTTGATAATAAAATAAATACCAATGTTGAAGAGGCAGATTGGCTACCAATTCTTCTCTTGGCTGCGTGGCTTCTTTAACTCTTGCCCTTGCAAACACACAGAAAAGTAGAATAGATTAGACACTGAGAATTGCTAAAGAGGCTTGAGGTCATGGAGTCCCACCTTCTTCTTTTATTATGAGTAAATTGAAGTTTAAAGGGTCAGGTGATAGCGTGGGTGGAGAGCTAGTTAAGTATATCTCTCTGGCTAGGTCTCAAGATTATTTAAAGGTGGGAAACAAGGTTGCAGGTTCTGAAATAAACTATAGTTAATTCTATAAAGGCTCTCTCTCCTCCTTAACTGGAAGTTTCTTGGAGGAAATCTCTCTTTTTCATTCCTCTTCTATATCCGCGCTTATACCCCCCAGTTCCTAGTATAATGTCTTACGCAGAGCAGATATAATGATTTGTAGATGAAGGAATAATCATACTCTGCAGCTTTTATGGATTGCATATTTGTGTCCCCCTAAAATTTGTATATTGAACCCCTAATCCCCAGTGATATGGCATTTGGAAATAGGGACTTTGGGAGATTAGGCCTTGAGGGTGGAGGCCTCACGATGGGATTGGTACCCCTACTGGGTGGCCTCTGGGCTGCCGCATGCTTACAGAATTTTTGGGGGAACAAAGTTTTCCAAGAAGCGTTTAGTTAAACACTAGTTTCTTGAGATGATCCCAGAAATAAGAGTCAAATAAAAGATCAGGTAAATCTGAATGTACTGTACATCGTGCCTCCATTTGGAGATTCCCCAAATGCACAATAGCATTTATTAAAGTGTCCAAATTCCTGAGAAACCTATTTATCTCAATTCAGTATTTCAAGACGTTTTTAAACAAGAATACTTTTTTAAAACCTAAAACTTCTTAACATTCTATAATACCATTTTTGGAAAAGCTATACAAAAAATACAAATATAAACCATGAACTGTTCCTAGTTAAATTTTTTGAAAAAGAAAGAAAGAAAGAGGGAAGAAGCATTAGACAGTAGGACTTAAGGATTCTATTACAGTAAGCAAATACGTATTTTTTAAAAAAATGATAATTTTGAAAATACTCATCTCAAAAATTCCAGATTGTTGCCCTTGGGCTTTAGGTCAAGAAATGCAACCATAGGCCATAATGCTGTCATCTACTTCTACTTAACAAGGCTGGCTTATAATTCTTTTAATTTATATGGATTTTCAAAGCATTTGCCTGACAGATTTTAGATGAGCAGCTAATCTGTCATTTACAGAAGGGACAGTGATGAGAGAGGGCACTGCTTACCTCATTGACATGCTCTTTTATCTGTTGATTTAATTTATTTAGTTCATTCTTTACTAAAAGTATTGACAGAGGGGGAAATATTATTCACAATCTTGCAGGTTAAAAAAAAATGCTGATATCGGGCTCAGGACAGCAGGAGAAAGCTGGGATGTTTCTGATCCCAGGAGGAAACGAAAATGTGATTGACTGATGGTTATCTGACCTATTTTATTCTGAATTGTCATGGATGCCACAATAGTGGTGGAGAGCTTCATGCATGTGACAGGTATTCACCAAAGGCTTTTTCTGCATTGTGTGTAATCATAAACACAATTTCTCACCCATATTGTTTTTAGAGTTGAATTTTTGATACAGTCGTGATTGTTTTCAAGTTTTTGTTAGGGTTGTGATTGCTCTAGAATGTTTTTAGAGTTGTCATTGCAGCAAATCAGAAGCCAGAATTGTGATAATATTTTATATATAGAGAGAATATCATTTCATATTATCTGGATTTTGAAGGTTTTTTTAATGTTTATTCTTCTATTTTCAATTATAATTTTAAAACAATTTAAATTTAGTTCTCCCACTTCTTGCTCATTGGCCACGAAGGTATCTGGTAACAATAGACTATCTAAATTATAAAAACTGGTTTTGCTTTGTTTTGTTGCTTTGGATGGTTATAAGGCCAGGGGTAAAAACATTTAAAATAGTAGGAATAGTATTCAATTTTTAGTCTGTTTCTCAGTAAAATTGAGGAAAATCATCCCTACCAATAATGTGATTTTTTTTTTTTCTGGTCTGGTTGATCTCTGCCCCAGTGGACTCTATAGAAGGGGAAGTTTAGGCTTGCCTACAAATCATAGAAAAGTAGAGATCAATTTAGAGATTCCTTAAGTCAACATAATCTACAGTCCTATAGCTTTTTTGAAGACTGGTCTTGGACTTTACTTGCAGCTGATTGAAGTCCTTGAAATCTTATCCTCCAGTAGGGATTTCTCTCGGATGTCTATCTACATGATCACATAGTCGGTCACAAGGTCACAGGTAGAATAACTTTTGTGAAAGTGCCAAGTATCTCAGAAACATTGGTCTAAAGACCAAATTTAACAAGTATGTATTCATTTAATAAGTACATATCAAGCACCTACTAAGATATAGAAACTACAAAATTCTGGGTGTTGAGCAGTGAATGAGACTTGATTTCTGCTGTTGTGGAGCTTACAGCGTAGTGGTAAAGACAAGATGTAAACAAATTCAGCAAATGAAGTACATATATACTGTCTACTTGTGATAATACCAATAAATGAAAAATGAAAGCGTTTTTTGAAGGACACTAACCTAAAAGATCAAAATCAGATGGAAGGTGGAGGTCAGAGATGCTCCTTGAAGAAGTGGCATTTAAGCGGAAATAAGAAAGATGAATATGAGCTCACTAAGACAAGAGAAGTTTTGGAGGGTTGAGGGTAGAACCAGAGGAGGGAGGAATGGTATTCCACACAGAAAGGCAGAATATAAAAAAAAGGCTTCCAAAAAATGCGTGGAACTTCTGAGGAACTAAGAGAAAGCAAGTGTAACTAGCTCTGGCACACAGAGACCAGATGAGTCAAAATGTGGCTGGAAAGAAAAGCAGTGTCAAATCATCAGACACTGCCATGCCAAGTTAAGGTATATGGGATTTTTAGCCCCAGTTGAGTGCTCTTAAAGGGATAGGGTTTTAAAGTTGTCTGATTTTGTTTTAAAAATTTACTCTGGCTATTGTATAAAAAACAGATGGTGGAGAGTTAGCAATGGAGGTGACAAGATTGTAAGCAAAGAGAATATTGAGAAATTATGGTATCACCCTTGGTGACAAATAACTGTCACTTGGACTAGAGTGATAGCAATGGGAACAAAAATCATTTACACATGCCATAATTATAGAAAAAGAATTGCAAGAACTTGATGATGTATTGGTTTGGGGACAAAAGGGACAGGGATTTATCCAGAATACTTCTGAGTTTATGGCTTAAGCAAAGGATGGATAGAGCTGCCATTTACTAAGATGAGAAATATCAACAGTCAGTTCTAGGAGGCATTAAGTCTGTGATGTCCATGACACTTGAGCAGATACACAAATGGACATTTGCAACCCAGGAAAGAAACTTGTGCTGAAAATGAAAATTTCAGAGATGACTTACAAATGCTACTTAGAGCTGTGGCGAAGATTAGATTACTGAAGGAAAAAGTGTAACAGTTAAGAGAAGAAGGTCCAGGACTTGAACAGGTGCATTTAACAATTAGAGTGTAATGAAGGAAGAAACAAGTGTTTGGAATACTGTTACTGTTTAACAAGCTACCCCAAAATTAGTGGCATAAAATAATAACAATCATTTACCAGTAGGATGTCTCACAATTCTGGTGGTTGACAGGACTCAGCGCATGTTTCTTGCTCAGGGTCTCTCATGTGATTGCCATTGGTCAGTGATGAGGCTGGACTAGGTGAGGCTGCCTTGGTTTGTCTCCATTTCAAGGTGGCCTCTTCAGCACAGACTTCTCACCTGCAGCCAAAGCTTCTTGAAAAAGAGAGCCAGCCTGGTATGACTGCGTTTGGAAGTCACATAGGTGATCTCACTTCTCATTCTATTTGTTAGAAATGAGTTACTGAGCCCAGCCCATATTTAAATGAAGGACATTCAGACTCATCTTTTGAACAGAGGACTGACAAGGAAGTTGTAGACAAGGTTTAAAACCCCCACAATAAGTTCAAAAGCACAGACAACCTACGCAAAAATGGACAAATGGCACCACATCAAGCTCAAAAGCACAGCAAAGGAAACAATTAACAAAGTGAAGAGACAACCCACAGAATGGCAAAAAATATTTGCAAACTATTCCACAGACAAGGAATTAACAGCTAGAATCTATAAGGAATTCAAACAACTCAATAGGCGCACCCCCAAAATAGCAATTAATCTGATTTAAAAATGGCCAAAAGATCTGAATAGACATTTCTCAAAAGAAGACATACAAATGGCCCATAGGTATAAGAAAAACATGCTCATCACGAGTCATCAGGGAAACATAAGTCAAAACCACAATGAGATATCATCTCACCTTAGTTAAAATGGCATTTATCAAATAGACAAAAATAATGGATGCTAGTGAGGATGTGAAGAAAGGGGAATGCTTGTGTGTTTTTGGTGAGAATGTAGATTAGTTCAATAACTATAGAAAATGGTATGGAAGTTTCTCAAAAACTAAACATAGACCTACCATATGATCCAGTCATCTCACTGCTGGGTATATATTCAAAAGAAAGAAAATCGGTATATCAAAGAGATATCTGCATTCTCATGTTTATTGCAGCATTATTGACAATAGCCAAAAAAATGTAAACAACCTAAGTGTTAATCAATGGATGAATGGATAAAGAAAAGTGGTACATATACAAAATGAAATATTAATCGGTCATAAAAAAGAACGAAATCTTGTCATTTGCAACAACATAGATGGAACTGGAGGATATTAATATAAGTGAAATTAGCCAGGCACAGAAAGACAAATGTTGCATGTTCTCACTCATAGGAGGGAGCTAAAAAAAATTGATATCATGGAGGTAGAAAATAGAACAATGGTTACCAAAGGCTGGAAAGGTTAGTAGGAAGGTTGGAGAGATAAAGAGAGGTTGTTTAAGGGGTACAAAAGTACAGTTAGACAGTAGGAATAAGATTTAGTGTTAAGTAGCATAATAGGGTGACTATAGTTAACAATAATTTATCGTGTATATTTCAAAATAACTTGGAATGGATTTGGAATATTCCTAACACAAAGAAATGATAAATGTTTGAGGTGATAGCTATCTTAACTACCCTGATTTGATCACCACAGATTGTATACTTATATCAAAATATCACATGTACCCTGTAAGTATGTATAACAATTATGTACTCATAAAAATAAAAAATAAAAAAAACCCTACAATAACTTATAAAGAGAGAAGAATGTAGTTTCCTGAGAGCCAAAGGAAGAAGTGGTTTAGGATTTTCTTTGCAAAGCTTTTATTTCAGCAGTCTTCACCCTCTTCTTTCTGATCTTCCCTTCTGTGGTTTTATAGAGAAATCGATCTGTATCAAACAACCTGTGTTACCTACTTTAATCCATGATTGATTATGTAAAAAGAAAGAGAATAATATGTGCTCTCAAGGAAAGTCAGTCAGAAGCAGAAGTAATTTAATTTACGAATTTAATATTGCAAACTATTGAGCCAGAGCAGGGAGAGACGACTCTGCTTTGAAGATTGTTTGTTCTCAACTGAATCAACTTGGTGATGTCAATCATTTTTTTCAAAGTGTTTTGATGAAAAGATAATGGAACCAAAGTAAAACATTTGATTATGTGTCAGTGTGTGAGTGAGTGAGCACCGCAGAGCCAATCTTCAAGAGGTGCTTCATACACTTACTGAACTGAACGAGCCAGAAAGAATGCCGGCTTCCGGTGGCTGAGAGTTGGAGGCAGTCAACAAGCACTTACTGGGCCCCCTTGTGCAGCCTCTGGACAAAGCCTATGTGGAAATCACGAACCACTGTCCCAGCTAGGAACTCTCTGGCTTGGTCTCGTCCCTGAGTTCTGCTTTGTCTAATGCTCCCACTCCCCTCACCCACAATATGTATTTTTTTAAGTTTAAGGATATGCTAGAGCATTATATGAAGGTTATTGATGTGAAATTACCAGATATGAGTAAATAAAATGTTTAATATTATGCCAACCTGATCCACTTTTTGCCCTTTCCCACCCTACCCTGTGTCCTGGGAGGCTCGCCTTCTAGGATTACATAAACAGTTGCATGTTTTGTTTTGTTTTGTTTTTCCCTTGCCCTATAGCTTCAAGAACAGTGCAGGAGTTCTGAGGTAGGGAGGAGAGTGACTGTGAGGTGCCGTTTTCCTCTGCACTCCCACACTGTGCTGAGAGCTGGCCATATCCATTGGCTGAAGGACACAGGTCCACGGGTCCTTTCCACACAGCCCTCCCTGTCTCACGTTCCAGTAACCACTCGCTTCTGCTGCCCCTCCAGATCTAGGAATGGGCTCTGGGTTCTCAATGTCATTATTTCAGAAGTACTACGATATTACATGGTGGTTTCTTTGAATAGGACCCTCACCTTTGTAAGTAATTCTTGGCTAAATCCTCTGTAAATTATATAACTTGAGTATGTCTGGAATGACTTCCAGGTTTATGGCTTAGGAAACTTGGAAGATAAAGATGCCATTTACTATGATGAGGAGGATCAGAAGTTGGCTTTGGGATGTGCAGTATTCTTTTCAAAGATGTCCATGACACTTGAGTAGACATGCAAATTGGAAGTTGAAACCAGAAGAGAAATCTGTGCTGAAGATAACAATTTCAGAGATATCAGGTAGGTGCCTCCTGGCATAACCCTGACCCATACAGGTAGAGGTCAGTGGCCCATCTGGGTGGCAGGCACAGGCAGATGAAGAGCTGATGGGGTGCCCAACAATGGCAAAGTAAACACCCTGCCAGGCAGCAGAAGTGTCACATTTCTTGTCCCCGAGCAGAGAGGAAAAGAGAGTTGCCAACTTCAGTAAAGATTGGTAGTGAAGGGTGGCCGTGGGCTACAATTCAGCTCTGATGCCTTCTGGACCTGAGAACAAGACCTGTCCTGGAGGCCTTCATTAGGCCCAGTCTCTCAGCCATGTCTGGACTTTCCCACATAGGCCTCCTTCCCTCCCACCCACCCCTAGTCTCCAGGCACACCCTCTGCAAACCCTACCTTTCCCTGGTCCATTTTCCTAGATTTTCCATATAGTCTCAGGGAAATCCTTTTCCTCATTCTTGTTCATTCCCTTCTACCATGCTCTGGAATCTTCTTTTTCTCCTGCTATTACTTAATAGACTTTGGCGGACCATTAAACCCAGAGTACAAATCATTAGCCACTGAAAAATTCATTCTTCTTCCCAAAACCTCCCTGGGGAGAAAATATTTGCATCCCATCCTTTAAGTGCAGCAAAGAAAGAAGAAATGCAGAGACCCTGCCCCACTAAAGACCTTAAAGAATTTCAAGGAAAACGGATGATATGATCTGAACCCTCAAGGTTTTACAATCTGATGGAGTTGGGGGAGGTTGCCTAGGGAGATAAAAATATAAAGTTCACAATGAAATTGTAGCATGAGTAAATTCATGTATAAAAGTCCACCTGAGTAGAAAAATTACAGATATTGGGTTAGTTAAATGAGGAAAGTTTTAAGGAGGAATGAAATTTTGGATGGCAATGGAAGAAAAGAAAAAAATGTGAATCATAAGAAAACAGGTTATCCCTGTAGTGGAGAAAACAAGGCATGTTTGAATGCACAGGCAGAAACAAGCAAGCTGTATCTTGGATCCCCAAGTAGGTTTTCTTTGTATTAATATAACTGGTGATAAGAAGCAGCAGAACCAAGAAATGACAAAAGTTTAAATGAAGTTGAGCATTTATATCTTAGGCCCAGAATTTAGGATAGGCAAATAGGATGCTCTATTCTTGGTATCATCAGTAACTGCTGTGCAAATTTAACAGGGCCTTTAACTCCACTGTCCCTCCCTGTGAGAACCTGTGTATGTAGATAGCTTCGATTCATCTGATTTCCTTCCTTAGGTCTGCAGGGAAAACTATGCCAGACTAAGAACAAAGATGAGAAACCATGGCGGCCCTGGGTGGATCTCTGGGCCTCAGACATCCAGTCAGGTTTACATTTAGTCCATGAGGAAAGAGTTAATTTTAATCAGAAAAGAACCAAGCCAAAAATAGCTTATGGAACTTTGGAAAACACATACAGAGGACACATTTATTAGAGAAGGATGAAGATCTGTCTTGGTGAGATCTAATCGATGGTGCTCAGGGTAAGATAAGCTGCAGACCCAAGGTAGCCCCTCTGGATTGGGAGGATTATTGGACTAAGAACTACATAGAAAGGCATTGATTAGCTTATTGTAATACTTAATTCTTTATATTATTACCATAATCAAATTTTAATTTTGCAAATCTGTTATGTCTTCATAAAACATAAGTATCTGTAAAATCAACAAGAAGTTGAGTAAGACAAATGCAATTGGACAAACTCTCTATTCCAGTGAACCGACCTGTGTTTGAGGGATATGAATAAAGGCTGCAGTCCAACGGAGGGATGTGGATGTGACCTTGTGTTGACCTAGGCTCCTATGATTAACAGGGAATCATCACCATCATTTTCATCTTTGAAACGTGGCTTCTTGTTTTTTTCCCCTTGTAGATAAGTCACTTATTATTTGAAAGCATTATGTTTTCTTTTAGCTCAGAAATAAAATGCAGCTAGAAGGAAACATTTTCTGTTGAAATGTGGTACAAACTAATTTCTGGTTTCTCTGACTATTGAATTATAGATATTAGCAATGAAAAATACATAGAGGAGAAATAAGCCCATCAGTTGACCAGAGAAGAATGAGAAAATAAGTAGAGAGTTTAAGAAAAATACAAAGGGAAAATTACAGAATATATTAAATTTAATGTACACTGCACTGCAAACACATTGAGAAATGAGTGTACTGCTCCTTGACTACCAAATTCAAATGTCCGAAGGCTACGTGTGCTGAAGTACGTCTCCCCAGTCGTTCTGGCTACAAGTGAAAAATATATTAAGAATTATGGGAAAGAAAAATTAATAATGGGCCGGGCGCAGTGGCTCACGCCTGTAATCCTAGCACTCTGGGAGGCCGAGGCGGGCGGATTGCTCAAGGTCAGGAGTTCGAAACCAGCCTGAGCAAGAGCGAGACCTCATCTCTACTATAAAATAGAAAGAAATTAATTGGACAACTAAAAATATATAGAAAAAATTAGCTGGGCATGGTGGTGCATGCCTGTAGTCCCAGCTACTTGGAAGGCTGAGGCAGTAGGATCACTTGAGCCCAGGAGTTTGAGGTTGCTGTGAGCTAGGCTGACGACACGGCACTCACTCTAGCCCGGACAGCAGAGTGAGACTCTGTATCAAAAAAAAAAAAAAAAAAAAAAAAAAATTAATAATGAAAATAGACTACAAACTCCATAACATTCAAATGCAGTGCAATTAATTAGTTCATTTGAAAAAGTAAATAAATAAAAATCTCCTGGGAAGGTATGCCAAGACTCAAAAAAAGGAGTCATGATATTCTTGATAATTGCTACACTTCATAGTATCTTTCTAGTAATATATTTCCTTAGTGCCTCTTGGGTAAAATACATTCTTTAAAAATTTTAAGGATGAATGAAAATGATGTGCTAAATCATTAGAATTTAGAGGACAAACTAACAAAGGAGAACTTAAAAAAAAAAAAACCCTCAAAAATCCCCCACAAACACCTGTTCACCAGAGTGTTAGTACAAGTTGTCTCCTGTGCAGATTTTGGCAGTTACAGCTGCAGCTTTAGTGAAGAATATAATTTCCAAGGTGTCAGCCGAAGACCACAAACGCCACGAGAGACTGTACCTAAGAATCCTTGGCCCAATAATTTGAGGCAAATCTGTTTGTTTTTAACTATAGATCTTCACAGATCTTCTCAGATGCCACAGTACATTGTGATGTCTAGGAAGGGACAATGCCATAAAGCATTTTCTGACCACGTGTAAACATGAGATTCTTTTTCTTTTTTTTTTTTTCCACAGACTTATCACTAGTTTTCTGTGGTACTATTTTTGTTTCACAAAATACTTCATAGTCTTTCATGGAAAATACTATTGGAAGTTAATAGTGTGAAAACACTATGATCATCAGCAAAAGAAGCATTAGATAAATCATGCACCAACCATACAGTCCTGGAGTCTACTCTGCTATATGTAAGTCAAGGATCTGACCCAAATATGGGAAACGAAAGAAAAAAAAATTCTGCTTGTATGTGCAGTGACTTTAACCCCCTTAGTGAGTGAAGAGAGGAGGTGAGGACTGAGAAAGAAAGAGCAAGGTAGGGGTTGGAGAAGGTGTGGTCAAAGCTAGCAAACAGATAGCCTGTCCTGACTCAACTCCCAGCCCAGCAAATAGTACCTCCTTTAAATGACAGCCACTCTACTGGAGAAGATACAGAAGATACAGCTCCAAGGAGCTAATGATCAATCTGAAGAGAAATATAAGAAGATCATCAAACACATTCAGTGGGCCAATTAATGTAAACACAGGGTTCTGAGGAAGGAATTAGAAGACGGTATAAACTGGTTTTGGAATAGGTGGGAGTTGAGAGCTTGCTCAATGAAGTCTTTCCAAATAAGCAGTCCTAGAGAAAGCTGAATCCCGAGGGATAAGTGTGAAACAAACAGAACAAGTTGAGGAGGAAGGATGCTTTATACAGAAGGATTTAAATAATCACACATGAAAGTGTGGACTACTCAAGAAGGGCCAAAAATTACTGAGAATCTTGCACTCAGAGAGGTGGAAAAACAATTATCCACCCATGTTGAGTAAATGAAAAAGATCTTGTCTAATAATTAGATGATATATTTTAGATCTAATATATCTGAGTGACTCTCACTCTAGGGTCCTGAAAACATCTGAAACTCCAGTTTCTCTGTCTCTCTACTAATGGTTAATTATAACACTAGATGACCTGGGAAGCTGATTTCAGCTTTTAATAACTACATAAAATCAAGCAACATTAATAGTTAATGCTTATAATGTTTACCGGACACTGTGCTTAACATTTTGCATACAATAATAACTGAGACCCAGAAGATTTAAGTGACTTTCTCAAGGTCTTACAGTAATAAGACAGAACAGAGATTCAAAACGGACAGGCTGGTTCCTGCATCTACGCTCTTAACCATAGTTTAAATTTTTTCTCAATATAGAAAATACAGGCGATTAAAATTATCAGATTTCTGTTATTTTCCTCAAACCATATTAAAAGAGGGAAACAAGAGAGAGAAATGTCATAAGTAAACTCCTTTAAATATAACGTATTTAATTCAAAACATTTTCTAAATATTGAAGCATCACGAGGCTAGATAGTACCAAATAAACAAGTAAGTGAATATCTCAAATATATTCTAATCACGTAGGAAAAGTGTGGTAATACATTCTATTATTTCTAGAGATTCAAGCTAAATTCCAAGTGAAGTCTATAACACATAAAAGTTGTAGAATTGTCAGAGTTGACAGAAGCGCTGGAACAAAGACAGAAGGATAAGCAAATCCCAAATTAACTTCGTGATGGAAACATTTAAACATAACCTACCCCGAACCCTTATTTCTATGCCGTTTTTGAGGTTTGTACCAAAAGATATTTTCAGAGAATCCACTTATCGTAGAACCCTTTCCCCCTTCAGTAACAATTCTCCATGCATGAGTTACAAAACATACAAGTCTGTTTATCAAGAATATTATAGTCAAATTTCATTATTTTTAAGATAAGTCGGTGAATATCTTAAGGCAATTCTTTCAAATGTTCCTTTAACTTTATTCTTGCTGTGAAGTGGATTTTATATATTGTAATGACTAAATGTATAAACAAAAACACCAAACAACAACACAACAAATAATGATCCTTGGATTACTCAATCATCCATGAGAAACATCTATCTTTACAACAAGATTTAAAAAAAAAAATTATAGAAACACAGATATTTCTTCCTTTGCAAAGAAAGGACATTTCTGGGGATACAACATAGGTTGCAAAGAACTTAAGTGTTGAAGAAATTGCACTTCTCTCACTTGCTCGGGGAAAATTATTTAACTCTGCTCTGCCTCAACTTCCTCATCTATAAAATGGAAACAATAATATTTTGCAACATTGAAAGACTAAATGTGAACATTACTGCACTGAGGATACACGAGTCCTGTAACATACTGTCTGGCATATAAACAGCACTCAATGAAATTTATATTAAGATTGACTTTATTAAAATTATTGTTAGAATTCATGATCAAATCTCAAAATCAACTATAAAATCCATATTTTGACCTTTAGTGTTTTATTTGATCATGTGAGAAACATATTTTTATAAGAAAATCAGAGAGATATTTGATGCCTATCCAAGTTATCCAATTCCATTAGCCATTTGTGTAGATGGACATATTGTTTCAATTTCACAGAATTAATGCTGAGTTTCACTGAAGGTTAGAAAAAAAATAAGACCTACTTAAAAAACAAAATGAGGAAAAATGAATAAGGATGTTGATGAGAGCCATTTGAGGATTTTCAGTTCACCATTGACAGTAAATATGCTGTAGCTTCTTTGTTCCAGATGAAATAAAATAGTCCCTATTGAGTAATGGAACTTTAGTTTCTGTCTTGAAGGAATAATTACAGAATAATAATGGGATCACTAAGAAATTTATGAGACTAAAATACATGTCTTTACCATAATAC
Organism: Lepilemur ruficaudatus; assembly: GCA_963574885.1. Taxonomy (NCBI): domain Eukaryota; kingdom Metazoa; phylum Chordata; class Mammalia; order Primates; family Lepilemuridae; genus Lepilemur; species Lepilemur ruficaudatus. The sequence continues at coordinate 3,937 of CAUYRT010043677.1, read as the reverse complement.
CAAGATATGATGAAGTAAAGAAAGTCAACAGACCCAGCTCATCAAAGCCACTTGAAAGTGCTAATGTCTTCCAAACGTCAAAACAACACAATTTAGCTAAAAAATAGTCAAATTCCTTGAGTGTGTGTTAACAAAATACATGAAATATATGCTTAAAAGACCAAAGTTTTCATTTTTAACCAGTTTCTTTGAAGGTCTAAGAAGTATTTCAAGGTATTACCCCATCGTGTCCCTCATGCCAGGGCCACCTCTATGGCATGAAAACAACATGGTCACTTAGGGCCTTGTCCTGAGAAGGGTCCCATGGTTGGAGGTCAGTGCTTTGTGGTTGCCATCTTAAAATTTCTTAAAAATTTTATCTTTGAATTTATTGTGTTGTAGTGAAGTCCTATGGGACAATGGAGTGTGTATCACAGGATTGGAACTGTGGCTCACACATAACCCTGCCTCTTTCCTGCACCCTGATGTGGGTTCCAGATTGCCCACTCTCCCATCCTTGGCACTCTGGGCACTACCTAGCCCTATCTTTGATACCCCTGTGCCCACTTGGTTCCAGTGTGCAGGGAGGGCTGGGGTTAGATGCATGGACTCCTATGACAGGGTGGAGCATGGTGGCAGTTCTCCCCACTCAAGGCTGGGCACACCCTGGCACATTCCCAGGTGACTACCAAACCTGTAATGATTGCCAAGAATGATTGCTCTGATTTCTTGGGGTGAACTGCCCACTGTGGAAGGAAAGATGTCTAGAAAGTGGATCTATCCTATTGTTTGAAGGAGCATGACACTAAATAGTAAATAAAATGAACCAGGACAGGTCATGAAAGAGAGTAAAATTAAAGGGTTGATGTGTTAGTATATTTGATAGCATTTTCCCCTGCTTTTTGAATAAGCAGCTCCACATTTTCATTTTTCACTTGTACCTACACATCATGTAACCAGCCTTGCCTAGTGCCTGTCATGCCGGGCACATAGTAGGTACTCAAGACATATTTCTTCAATAGATGATATATGTAAGCTTCATTAAAGAGACTGCCACTGTCAACCTTGACAATTGTCACTTACGAAGTGATGAAAAGTCTCTTTATATTTCTCTACCAAGGAGAATACATTCTGTTAGTTACAAAGGAGGGGAGAGTGATAGTGGCTAGTGTCACAGTTTTGGCTCAGATCGAGAACCTTGATATAGTTTTTGCCATAGAAAAGGCCAAGATTCAGGACTATGCTATGCCTAAATCCAGCACCCTTTACTCTTACTTCATTGCAAGAATTATTAAGGAGCCCAAGGTATGGAGCCCAAAACATCTTTTCTTCAAATAATTTCAGCTTTAGCCACGTGCAGTGGCTCATGCCTTTAATCTCAGCTACTCAGGAGGCTGAGGCGGGAGGATCCCTTGAGCCCAGGAGTTTGAGGCTACAGTGAGCTATGATTATGCTACTGCACTCCAGCCTGGGTGACAGAGTGAGACCCTGTCTCAAAACAGCAAAAAAACAAACAAACAAACAACAAAAAAACACAGAATAACAAAAAAATAACTTCAGTGTTATTCTCATCTTAAGACTGACTTTTGTTCAAGATTTTCTTGGAAAAAAACCCTGAAAATCACTACTAGAAGAAGAATTTTAAAAAAAATAAAATCTGGAGACTTTCACTTCTGGGAAGATGAAGTGGACATAATTTTTATAGTCCTTCTAAGTACACTTAAAATCCCTGGACATTAAACAAATATAAGGGAACTTTAAGAGAGAAGGAGAAGAAGGCAGACCAGCCAGGGACTTTAAGATTGAAAAAATGACACTGTGACAAATTCCTTGCATTTTCTTTTTGCCTCAAATATTCTAGAGTAGGTGCAGAAGAAGCTGGCAACTCAGAAATGCTGACAGGTGTAGACCAAAACCAGAAAAAGCCCCATGAAAATCCTGCAATCCTGCTCTCTCTAGATAAAGGATAAGGAAAGGGGTGGCTTACCAAGACAGAAACCTTTTAGATAATAATTGTTTTACTCTAGCCAAATACCACAGAAAAAACTGTGGTCCCACCCTCAACCATGCCAGCTAAATCTGAGTGCGGAGCCTAGAATTCTATGTTCATGCTGTAACAAGGTGCCCCAAACCGCGACCAGGATTCTATGAGAAAAAAACAAGTAGGGAGCCAAGATTTTCATCCATCTGGTAATGAGCATCACCGGCATTCCCCACCCAGTGCACAGGAAACAAAATGGGATCTTGAACTTCCACTTCCTCTCAGCAATAATGAGATGCCAACACTCTTCACCACTGGGGTGGTGTCAGAGGAAGCTCAGTGGAAGATCAGGATTTCCCTACCACTGAGCAGTAATGAGGCCACCCTACTGTGGTATCAGTGGAGGCTATGTGGGGAGCTAGAAATCCCACCCTTGCCCAGCAGCAATAAGCCCCCCACCTTAAGTGTCTGCCGAGGCTGAGTGGCACTGATGAGGTGGCACCTTCCTTCCCCTGCCATAGCAAGGTCATAGAAGACTAGTTTAAATGGAAAGCTTAATAAGATCTAGTGTCTCTTATCATAACACCAAAATGCTCAATTTTCAATAGAAAATCATTTCCATACTTAGATATAAGACGATCTCAAACTACATGAAAAACAATGATAAACAGATGCTAACAGGGAGATGGTAGGCATTAGAATGATCTGACAATGATTTTTAAATCAGCCATTTTAGAAATGTCTCAGTAAGCAATGATGATCATGCTTGAAACAAATGAAAAAAAATAGGAAGTCTCATCAAAGATATAGAAAACCTCAGCAAAGAAACAAAAGATATAAAGCAGAACCAAATGGAAATTTTAGAACTGAAAAATATGTTAACTGATATAAAATGCTCACTAGATGGCCGAGAGAGCAGTATGTAGGAGACAGAAAAGAATCAATGAGATCAATGAAATGGAAGATAGAATAATACAAATTACCCAATTTGAACAGCAGTGAGAAAATAGACTGAAAAAAAGATGAACAAAGCCTCATACATTTGTATAATATAACAAAAAATATAATGTTCATATCATCGAAGTCCCATGAGTAGAAAAGAATAAGGATAGGACTGAAAAAGTGATCAAAGAAATAATGGCTGAAAAGTCCTAAATTTGGAAAGAGATCTACACCTACAGATTCAAGAAGCTGAGTGAACACTAAACAGGGTAAAGCCAAAAATATCTATGCCAAGACACATTGTGCTTACATTTCTGAAAACTAAAAGCAAGAAAAAAACTTGAAAGCAGTACGAGAAAAAAGACACCTTGCATACAGGGGAAAACAATTTGAATGACAAAGAGGATCATTTATCAGAAAGCACAGAAGCCAGAAGAAAATAACGTGATATATTTCAAGAGCTGAAAAAACAGAACTGTCAAGCTAGAATTACATACCCAGTAAAAATATCCTTCGGCAATGAATGGGAGATAAAGATATTCTCAGATAAAGGAAAATTAAGAAAATTTATTGTCTGCAGATCTACCCTAAAAGAATGCCTAAAGGAAGTTCTGTGAACATAAAGGAGCTGATTTTTATAAAAAGGAACTTTAGAACATCTGAAGGGAAGAAAGAACATGATAAACAAAATTATGGGTAAACTCAATTGGCTTTCCTTCTCTTGAGTTTTTAACATAACCTGGGACAGTGGAGCAAAAATTATAACATTGTCTGCTGGGTTCTAAAAACACATACAGAAAATATTTAAGACAATTATACTGTATACAAATCTAGGTAAAGGGATGTAAAGGGAGTTGTTATAATACTTTACTTGAATTTGTATAATGATGACACTAGTCAACTATGTATTTAGTGGTTGCTATAAAAAAAGAGACACTCAAAAATGCTATTGATACATAAAAATGGAATTATAATAAATGTACAAGTAACCCACAGGAATATAAGAAAAAGCCAAAATAATAATAATAATAATAA